>PVKH010032196.1:0-12198 GCA_004027955.1 Chaetophractus vellerosus | reverse complement strand
GCTCACTCCAGCATCAGAACTGCTTTTTCAAATCTCCTTCTCCAAAGCTCTGCTCTCTGCTTCTCTCTAATCTCTGCTTCTACTTGAGTCCACCCCCACCGAGGGGTGGGGCCCAACGTCTCACTGACGTGGCAATTAACGCCCTACTCATAACTTAATCATGCCCAGATGAACAGATGAGCTTACAAACATAATCTAACTTATATTTTTGGAATTCATAATTAATTCAAACTCAAACCACTACACAAGATCAACACGCAAACATCAGAAATGTTTTTGTACACAAGTATTGAACAATCTGAGGAGGAAATCAGGGGGAAAATTCCATTTACAATAGCAACAAAAAGATTCAAATACTTAGGAATCCATTTAACCAAAGAAATACAGGAACTATATGCAGAAAACTACAAAATAATGATAAGAGAAATCAATTAAGACCTAAACAAATGGAAAGACATTCCATGTTCATGCATTGGTGACTAAATATCATGAAGATGTCAATCCTACCCAAACTGATTTATAGATTCAATGCAATACCAATCAAAATTCCAAATGCCTACTTTACAGACATAGAAAAGCCAATTACCAAATTCATTTGGAAGGGAACATGCACCCAAATAGCCAAAAGCATTCTAAAAAAGAAGAGTGACATGGGAGAAATTTCCCTGCCTGAGCTTGAAACATATTACAAAGCTACAGTGGGCAAAACAGCATGGTACTGGCATAAAGATAGGCACATTGATCAGTGGAATAGAATTAAGAGTCCAGAAATAAACCCTTACCTGTATAGTCAACTGGTTTTTGACAAACTTACCAAGTTATTGTGGTTTTTTGTTTGTTTTTTGTTTGTTTGTTTTTTAAAGACTTACTTTTTATGTATTACATCCCCCCCCCTTCTGCTTGCTCTTGCTGTGTGTCCATTCTTGTGTTCCTCTCTGTCCGCTTTGTCTCCCCCCCGTTGCGGCGACGCGCCGAGACTGGTCACCGCGCAGGCGGCTTTGCCCCACTTGTGGGCGGCTTCTGCTTCCATTCACGGCCGGCTCCGCTTCGGTTCGTGGGTGGCTGGCGGCGCTCCATTTGCAGGCGACCTGCCCTGCCTGTGGCGGCTTTGCCCTGTCCGTGGCAGCTTTTTGCCCTGCCCACAGCAGCTCTGCCTGCCATGGCGGCTTGCCCTTCTCCCAAACCTGGGGCCTCCCATGTGGTATACTAGCACCCTATCCACTGGGCTATACGACCATCCCCCCAAGTTATTGTTAATGGGACAAAACAGTCTCTTCAACAAATGGTGCTGGGACAACTGGATATCTATAACCAAAAGAATGAAAGAGGACCCCTATCTCACTTCCTATACAAGAATCAACTCAAAATGGATCAAAGACCTAAATATAAAAGCCAATACCATAAAACTACTAGAAGACAATATAGGGAAACATCTTCAAGACCTTGTAGTAGGTGGTGGTTTCTTGGACTTTACACCCAAAGCACATGTAACAAAAGGAAAAATAGACAAATGGGACCTCCTCAAAATTAAACACTGTTGCACTTCACAGGACTTTTGTCAAAAGGGTGAAAAGGCAGCCAACTCAATGGGAGAAAATATTTGGAAATCACATATCTGATAAGGGTTTAATATCCAGGATATATAAAGAGTTGTTACAACTCAACAATAAAAAGACAAACGACCCAATTAAAAAATAGGCAAAAGACTTGAATAGACATTTGTCCAAAGAAGAAATACAAATGGCAAAAAAACATATGAAAAAATGTTCAACATCACTGATTAGGGAAATGCAAATCAAAACTACAATGAGATATCATTTCACACCTATCAGAATGGCCACTATTAAAACAGACAGAGAACTACAAGTGTTGGAGAAGATGTGGAGAGATAGGAACACTTATTCACTGTTGGTGGCAATGTAGAATGGTACAGCCACTGTGGAGGACTGTTTGGCAGTTCCTAAAGAAGTTGAATATAGACTTGCCACATGACCCTGCAATACCACTACTGGGTATATACCCAGAAGAACTGAGAGCAGTGACACGAATAGACACCTGCATACCTATGTTCACAGTGGCATTATTCATGATCGCCAAAAGTTGAAAACAAAGAATGGAAAAACAAACTGTGGTATAGTCATACAATGGAAATATCCTTCTCAACCCTACCACATGGCTGAATATTCACTAAGCTGTAGTTTTGGTTTAGCATGCCACTTCAATCTTGATATTTTCTCTTATCGGGTAAGAACTTTTTATTTTGGTCTTTCCCAAGGAACTCTGTTACCTATTTACAGTGTGGAAATTGAGGTTGAGGGAGGTGGTAAAATTAGCAATTTTATCTGTGAAATATTTGTGGAAATATGCATACAATGTGTATCTATGAAATCTTTTTGTACTACAGTGACAGCATATCAAAAATATCTCCTTTATCTTATATTGTATTTTTCGTTGTGTATTTCATATGTGTAGCATTTACATCTTGTGACACTGGAGGTGTAGGCACCTGGCTGGAGTTGGGTAAAGAGCATGTAATTGGGAGTCATAAAGATGCAGGTTCACATCTTGGCGCTTCTGTTTCCAACCTTGGTCCGGCAGCTTGATTATTCTTAAATTTAATCCATTCATGTGGGTATGAACCCATTGTAAATAGGACCTTTTGATGCAAGGACTTCATTTAAGGTGTGTGTGGCCCAGACCAATCAGGATGGGATTTAATCCTATTGCTGAAGTCCTTGGTAAGCTGAATGAAATTCAGACATTAGGAGAGCAACCCATGAAGCTGAACATCAACTGAACCCAGAAGAGAAGGGAGAGACCAGGAGATGCAACTGTGTGCATTGCTATCTGATAAGCTAAGGACCAAGAATCACCAGCAGCCAGCCCCAGGATGTCGCAGGAGGACCCCTGACCTCACATCATATATAAAAATCAACTCAAAATGGATCAAAGACCTTAATATAAGATGTAGAGCTATCAAATTCATGGAAGAAAACATAAGGAAGCATCTTCAGGACCTTGTGTTAGACAATGGTTTCTTAGACTTTAGATCAAAAACACAAGCAACAAAAGAAAAAAAATAGATAAATGGGACCTCATCAAAATAAAAAAATTTGCACCTCAAAGAACTTTATCGTGAAAGTAAAACAACAACCTTCACAATGGGAGAACATATCTGATAAAAGTTTAATATACAGAATATATAAAGAAATCCTTTAATATCAAAAAGGAAAATAAACAATTTAAAAATGGGCAAAAGACTTGAACAGATTATTTTTCCAAAGAAGATACACAAATAACCAGAAAACACATGAAAAGTTGCTCAGCATCATTAGCCATCAGGGAAATGCAAATCTAAACCATAAAGAGAGCAGAGCAGATGTAGTTCAGTGGTTGAGTGCCGGCTTCGCATGTAGGAGGTCCCTGAGTTCAGTCCCTGGTATCTCCTAAAAAACAAACAAACAAACAAACAAACAGGAAACACACAAAAAGGTACCATTTCATCCCACTAGAATGGCTATTATTAAAAAACAAAAAAATAACAAGTGTTGGAAAGGATATGGAGAAATAGGAACACTCATTCATTGCTGGTGGGAATGTAAAATAGTGCAGCTGCTGTGGAAGAAGTTTGGCCATTCCTCAGAAAATTAATTATATATTTACCATATAACCAGCAATCCCACTTCTATGTATATCCCAAAAGAATTGAAAGCAGGAACTCAAACAGATATTTGCAGACTGATGTTCATCGAGGCATTATTCACAATTGCCAAACATGGAAGCAACCCAAATGTCTATCAACTGATATAATGGACAAACGTTATGTGGAATGTATATGCAATAGGGTGTTATTCAACCGTAAAAAGGAATGAATGAAGCCCTTATACATGTGACATCATGGATGAACCCTGAAAATACCATGTTGAGTGAAATCAGTTAGACACAAAAGGACAAATATTGTAAGATCTCACTGATTTGAAACAATTACAACAAGCAAGCTCATAGAGTCAGAATCTAGAATATAGGATGCAAGGGGACAGGGTGGGGATAGGGAAAGGGAGGTTAAGGCTTAAAATGTACAGGATTCCTATTTGGAATGATGGAAATGCTTTGGTAACAGATGGTGGTGATGGTAGCACAACACTGTGAATGCAATTAACGGCACTGGAACATATATCTGAATGATATATAATTAAAAGGGGAAATGTTAGGTTGTATAAATGGTAACAGAATAAAAATTTTTAAAAATCCAGGGAACAACACTATGCAAACAGTGAACCCTAAGTTAAACTATGGGCTTTAATTAATAGAACAATTATAAATATGGGCTGTCATCAACTGTAACAGATGTTCTACACCAATGCAAGGTGTTGGTGGTGGGGTGGTATATCAGAGGGAATCCTGTATTTTATGCATGATTATTCTGTAAACCCATAATTTCTCTAATAAAGAGAAAAACATCTCCATTACCTCGTTGACTTTATCTCTTTATTCTCTCACTCCTTCATTGTCCATGCCAGGAATAGTCCAATCTTGGGGCCTTGTTTTTGTTCCTCCTTCTACATGAAAGTCTTTTCCCTCCAGATATGTGCATTAGTAAATTCTTCACCTCCTTCAAGTCTTTGTCCAACTCCCAGCTCCTCACAAAGGCCTAATCTGACTTGTCTACTTAAAATTTCTACTGCCATCTTTCTCTCCCTGGCACTCCTGATGCCAATTACTCTGCTCTACCTTTTATTTTCACAGCACTTAGCATCTTCTCCGACACTACATCATTACTAATTTGTTATGTTTATTATTTACTATCTCCTAGTATAATTTAAGCTCTAACAGGACAGGATTCTTTGTCGGTTTTATTCACAGATAGAGCCCAAGCACCTAGAATAGTGTCCTTGCACATAACAGGCACTCAGTAAATATTTGTTGAATAATTGAATCAAATAAAGTGACCAGGAAAATCAAGAATCTCCAGAACCATGTCAAAGAATGAGTATTAGGAAAATGGAGAAAAGACTTAGGGGGATTCCTGACAGCTTCAAGATGACCTATTTTGTCCTTTCCAACCCTAAAGTTCTATGATTCTATAAAATATCCATAGATGAAGGAGTAGAATCAGAATTTTTCATCTGGAATAAACATGAAAGATCTTCTAATCCATTATTCTCATTTTACTGATTAAAAAAATGAGGCACAGAATGCTTAAGTGATTTTCTGGGAACCACACAACTATCTAATGGGACAGGCAGAACTGAAAACCAAGACTCTCATCTTCCACTCAAGTATTCTTTCTACTACATAATATCACTCTTTTTTTTTTTAAAAAAAAAAAAAAAACAACAACCATTCTATAGATATTATTATTACTACTGGCTTTCATTCTTTTACTTAACTTTGTATTATGGGAAATTTCAAACATATACAAAAGTAAATAGAACAGTATACTAAAACCCCATCCAACAACTTCAAAATTTTATCAACTCATAGCTTATCTCATTTCATCTACATCTCTACTTCTTCCCCCATTCTCCTGCCATATTATTTAGAATTAAATTCCAGATATTGTATCACTTCATGTTTAAATACTTCAGTAGAAATCTCTAAAAGATTAGGACTTTTTATAAACATAGCCATAATACTGTTACCACATCTAAAAAAGACAACATTAATTCTTTAATATCACCAAATATCCAGTCAGTGTTCAAATTTCTCCAATTGCCTCATAATTTATCTTTACTTTTATAGTTTGTTTATGGAAATTGGGATCCAAACAATGCTCACATTTTGAATTTACTTGATATAGCCCATAATTCTCAATCTATAGGTTCTTGCTCCTTCTCCTTTTATTTGCAATTTATTTGTTGGAAAGATTAGGTTGTTTTTCCTGTAGAGTTCCCACATTCCAGATTTTGCAGATTGCATCCCTGTCATATAGTTTAACATGCTTCTGTGTTCCTGAATTTCCTGTAAACTTATATTTGAATCAGTTTGAATTTCCTGGAAAGAATACTTTATAAAGTTTTATAAGTGATGTTGTTTATTGCCAACAAGAGGCATATGATATGCTATTGTCTTTCTTGTTGTGATGTTATTGCACATTGATGATCATTGACTAAATTCATTATTTCTTTTTTTTTTCATTCAAACTTTATTTCAAATTCAAAAAATAACTTAACAGACAAAAGGCAGCGTAACAAGTTATGGAAGCATTAGTCCAAAAAAGTTCTGTCCAGGCACCTTTATCTCATCTAATCCCCAAAACAAACTCAATCCTCCAGTGTTTAAAAAGATATGTAGAGGAACACAGTTTAGTTAAATGACATAAGTAAAGTCATTATTTCATTAGGGGTTTTAATTCTGTCATTTATTATCATTATTATTATGATCACTATGTTACTCTTCATTTATTAGCTGGAATATTTTTCTAAAGGAAAACTTTCTTTCATCAATTCTGTGATTACCCTAAGATACAGTTTGTACAGGAGAGGCAAGTTAAATGCTTGATTTTTCCCCATTACTTACATTAAAAATAACAAGTTGGTTCTCCAGCACCCTCTAAAGATGACCAATGAAGGTTTTTTTGGTATTATTATGAGCTAACTGATTTTTAAAAACTATTTGAAGTGTTTCAATTCACAGTGGTTATTATTCTTATTGATGTTCAAAATGACTCAACTTTCAACATTGGGAGCCTCTTCAAATTGACTCAAGTCCTTCTGTCACAATCCCAGTAATTTTGTTTTTAAAGAAGCTTTAGATCACATAACTGTTACGTTCATTATATAGGGGATTCCCATATATCCCCCTCCTCCCCTTCCTACACATTCCCACATTAACAACATCTTTCATTAGTGTGGTACATTTGTTACAATCGAAGTATTGCTACTAACTATGGTCTATAGTTTACATTATAGTTTACACTTTGCATCGCACAATTTTAAAGGTTTTGACAAAATGTATAATGGCCTTTATCTGTCATTGTAATGTCATGCAGGACAATTCCAATGTCCCAAAAATGCCCCATATTACATCTATTCTTCCCTCTCCCTCCCCTCAGAACCTCTGATGGCCACTGCCTTTATATCAATGATACAAGTTCTTCCATTGTTAGAATAATAATAAGTCTGCTTTAGTCCTTAGTTGCATTACCCCCTTATGTTTGTACATTCCTCAATAATGAGGATTTTGGGATGGTGATGCCCACTCTGTTTCTGATTGAGAGAGGGCTTAGATCCCATGGGGCAGATAGATGAAACTGTCTTGCTTGCAATTGTATCTACTCTCTGCTTTTTTGGAGTGGGTGTTGTCCATCATCATCCTTTTGTTAGTTGTCCTTGTTGAGTCCAGTGAACTGGAGAGTAGATATTGCAACTCTGATGAGATTCAGGGCTCAACTGGCATATGAGTAGACTGAAAATTTAAGTCTTTGGGATATACATTTAATGAGAATAGTGCTAATTATATGTTCAAATAAAAGGGGCAGAGGAGCAGATGTAGCTCAGTGGTTTGAGTTCCTGCTTCCCATATATGAGGTCCCCAGTTCAATCCGTGGTACCTCCTAAAATAAAAAATAAAAATAAAAATAAAAATAAAAATAAAGGGGGAAGAGGAGCCATATGCAGGGAAATTATAAATGAGTCTAACTCTGTTACATTGGGGAACATATATTCCAAAGTAAGGCCCACTAATAGGGTGCCAAATTCCTGAGATTGTCTGCTATGCCTATAGTGTCAAGATGTCTCTAGAGCCCTCAGGAGCCCCCCCCCCCCATTTGAGGCATTCTTTACTGTGGCAGTCGAAGAGATCCTGCTGAGACATGCATAAGCATAACCTCTGGAATGACCTCCCAACTCATTTTGAAATCTCAGATATAAAAACTCATTTAAAACTTAAATGACAATAGGTATTTAATATTATGACCCTTTGGTCAAGATCTTATTCCAAATGCATCACTAGTTGGCATTTGGTAATAAACCCTCAGTGCCAGGGTGGCTCATCCCTGGGAGTCATGTCCCACACCAAGGGGAAGGCAGTGCATTTATATGCTGAGTTTGGCTTAGATAGAAGCCACATTTAAGCAACAAGGAGGCTTTCAGGAGGTAACTCTTAGGCAATATAAATACTAGGCTAAGTTTCAATTTCACAAGAATAAGGTACAGCCATCAATATCAAGGGCCTGCTCTTTCGGCCATCTTTCTGTGCTGCCACAATGGTGAGCATGAACATCTTGGCTGATGCTCTCAAGAGCATCAACAATGCCGAGAAGAGAGGCAAACGCCAGGTTCTTATCAGGCTGTGCTCCAAAGTCATCGTCAGGTTTCTAACTGTGATGATGAAGCATGGTTACATTGGTGAATTTGAAATCATTAATGATCACAGAGCTGGGAAAATTGTTGTGAACCTCACAGGGAGGTTAAACAAGTGTGGGGTGATTAGTCCCAGATTTGATGTGCAACTCAAAGATCTAGAAAAATGGCAGAATAATCTGCTCCCATCCCGTCAGTTTGGTTTCATTGTATTGATGACCTCAGCTGGCATCATGGACCACGAGGAAGCAAGGCGAAAACACACAGGAGGAAAAATTCTGGGATTCTTTTTCTAGGGATGTAAAACATACATGCAAATAAAATGCCTCCATGGGAAAAAAAAATATCAAGGGCCTGGTGTAATGTTCTGTCTTCCTTCACTGGGCACTGCTCATGTACTCAGGGGATTCTTGCTGCTTTATTAGACAATGTAGGAGGACTTCCCAGGATGGGAATTCAATATTCTTTTAGTTACTGTGTGGGTCTCCATCTACCGAGACAATGCCCCATGACCATTTGAACATACTCATATGCCATCGAGGAATGCCCCAGGTGCATCCCTCCTCACACATCCCCCCATCACCAACACCCCGCACCAGTGATCCTCCCCTGCCACAGTTGTGACCCTTCTGTGATCCAAAACCTCCCCCAAAACAAAGCCAAAAATAAACAAATAAAAATAATTTAAAAATAAAAAGATTATAATAAAAACAAATAAAATACAAAAATAAAAATAAAATAAAAACTTTTATTGTGACTTTCATCACTGTACGATCTGTTGCCTTTTATATACAGCAACAATTTCTTTGTATGTTCCCCCAGTGTCTTATTTTTTTTCACTTTTATCTTCAAAGAAGCTTTAGGTTACAGAAAAGTCACGTAGAAAATATAGGAGATTCCCCTATACCCATCCCTCTCCCACTCTCCCCTATTAATAACATTTTATATGTGTATGATACATTTGTTACAGTTGATGTAAAATATTGAAGCATTGTTGCTAACCATGGTCAATGGTTTACCTTATGGTTAATATTTTGCACCATATACTTTTATAGGTTTTGACAAAATTTAAAGTGGCCTGTATCTGTCATTGCAAGATCATACAGAACAATTCCAATGTCCTAAAATGCCCTATGTTCCATCTTTTCTATTCTTCCCTCCTCCTTCCCTCAGAACCTATGTAACCACTGAGTTTCAAGTTTTGAAGAATAAGGTTCATAGTTACATAGAATAATATTAAGGACTTGATATATTGGCCTGTTTTCTTTTATTAGGCACTGCCTATGTTCTGGAGAGATTCTTGGTCCTTTAATTGAGAACATAGCAGCACTCCCCAAGATGGGAGTTAAATATTTTCTTGTTTATTGTGTGGGTCTCCACCTACTGATATAACACACTATGACAAGATGAACACTTTCATATTCCATCGAAGCCTGCCCGAGGTGTGCCCTATCCCATATATCTCCCCAACCCTGATCCCAATAGTTTTTAATAGCTTCCTTGTGTTCTGATATAAAAATATGTTCATTTCCTGTCCCAAATCTAAAATCAGCCTTCTGTCTAAAGATCCTTGGAATCAGCCATTTATCCAAAGATTCTTGGTTCCTTTTAGTGGGATATGGTATTTGGAGACCACAATTTAGAATGTTAGGGGGCCTCATTACTACTGAATTGGTCATTATTTCTAAGCCCTTTCTTTTTTTTTTTTTTAAAGATTTATTTTTATTTATTATACATCCCCCGCTTTTTGCTTGTTCTTGCTGTGTTCATTTTTCTCTGCATGCCTCTGTGTCTGCTTGTCTCCCCCTGCTGGGGCGACCTGCTGAGTTAGCTCACAGGCGCGGCAGCCTGCCTGCTCGTCGGGGCTCGCCCTTGCTCACGGGGGCTTGCCTTTATCCGCAGGGGCTTGCCTTTGTCTGCGGCAGCGTGCCCCGCCCGTGTTGGCTTGCCTTCTTGAGGCAGTCCGCCCGCTCGAGGAGGCCCGGGGACTGCACCCAGGGCCTCCCATGTGGTAAACCGGTGCCCTACCAATTGGGCTATACAGCCAGCCCCTCTAAGCCCTTTCAATGAGCAGACATTTTTTTGTAGAAGAAATACATCATGAGTTCTTACTAATCTTTCCATTACATCTTTAAAATGACAGAGTTCTATCAAGTCATTGATGTTATATTTTGTATCTCTTTTCTGTTGTGCCCACAGATCTTGGTTTGTAATGATATTAATATAATTACTTATTAGTTTTATCTATACATATATCTTATATAAACATTAGTTTCAAAGTTATAATTATAATACCAATATCATTACTAACAATGTGATTATAATGTTTTTGCAATTCTTTTGTCCTTAAAGAATATACCATGAGGGATGAACAATCAAATCACCCTGTTTTGAAATAATTCTTTTCTGTGTGAATATGCTAAAATTCAGCACACAGCTAAAGACATTGTCTTACCATTTCTACTTTTTGTTTGATTTTTTGTTTAAATTTAATTTTTCTAGAATTATTTAAAACATTTACATGATTCCAAATCTACAAAACAGAGGAATATTCAGAAAAATTTAGCTTCTATCCTTGTCTCCTCCACTTTCTTCCCTCCCTTCCTTTATTGTTAATCATTAATGTATCTATAGTTTGCTATTTTGGTTTTTTTTCCCACATCTTAAAACTTTAATGGAAATTAACACATATACAAATTTAATTCAAAGTAATATTAAGGATTTATATGATTTACAGGAAAAAAAAACCCAATTAGGAGATTAAAGGCAAAACTCCATTAGTGTAAAAGTCACTGGCTACTATCTAGCACAGGAGCAACTTTCAGCAGTTTGAAGCACTAGAAGATCTTAAAATGTATATAGAGAAAAAGATGTGTGTATCTCTACTTTGAATTAAATTATGAATTTTATTCTCTGACAAGTCAAACCGAAATGTCACTTTATCAATTTTTATGTGGTTTAACAAATAACATTTAGCAATCTTTTGTTTAGTAATCCTTTGTATAAATATAAAAATCTCAGATGTGTGAAAATGTTTTTTTCAAATCATACTTCCATTTCTTCACAGCTTTATATGCAATTACAATTTTCAAACTTTGAATATTCTGTGTACTTTGATATATCTGTATAAGAAAAGTATGATAAAAACATGTAATAAGATTAAATAGATCTGATTTGCAAAAATTGATATCTGACATCTGTGTGCTCTTGCAAAGAGTGCATAGGACATTTCTGCAGCAATCAAAAAGGTAAAATCTTTTGAAACTCAGATTTCAAGTTTCCTCTAATTAAAGTATTCCAACCCCTGGAAATACTTTCAAGTTTTGCTTTCTAGATGCAATAGGTATTTTGTTATATATATATATATATATATATATATATATACATGATTTGTCTTTAAACTTCTATCATTTCAAACCATTGGAACAATATAATCAAATTCAGCATGATGATATCTTCACTGAACCTGAAGAAGTCTTCTGTGTGGGATTAATATCAAGATTTCTAATGTACCATTAGATTAAGATTGTATACTGGGCTTCTTGGTGTTCAGTTGTCGCAGTTGGTGGGAAGGAGCAGAGCCAAGATGCTGAGGAATGTGCTGGCTGTGCATCAGATTGCCCAGAGGACCGTAAGTACTGCTTCACACAGGCAATTTGAAAATAAAGTTCCAGAAAAACAGAAGCTATTTCAGGAGGATAATGGAATTCCAGTGTATCTGAAGGGCGGGTTAGCTGATGCCCTCCTGTATAGAGCCACTATGGTCCTTATAGTTGGTGGAACAGCATATGCTATGTATCAGCTGGCCATGGCTTCATTTCCCAAGAATCAGGATTGACTTCAGTTTATCATCCCAGCAATCATTTCTTTTTTTTTTTTAATTTATTTATTTTAT
>PVKH010032195.1:0-12210 GCA_004027955.1 Chaetophractus vellerosus | reverse complement strand
GTGAGGAAAAAGAGAAGGTTCCATTATAGGGCCTGGGAAGAGAGGTGAGCCATTCATCCGAGAGTTTACAGCTGACCTTGTAGGGAAAGAAGAGCAGCTGAGCCTAGAGAGAACTGAGCCCCAGGAGAGACACAAGACTTATCCCAACCTACAGCTGATATTGGAAGAAGCGGGGACCACAGAGCCTGAAAAGGAAGAGGAAGCCTGAACCCTTGCAAACATCCACAGTCATCTTGCTCCAACATGTGCAACAGACTTTGGTGAGGGAAGTAACTTACACCTTATGGCCTGGTAACTGTAAGCTTCTACCCCAAATAAATACCCTTTATAAAAGCCAACAGATTTCTGGTATTTTGCATCAGCACCCCTTTGGCTGACTAATACAATGACCAAGTCTTATCTAACATTTCCAACACTAAACCATTTTTGTAAAAATCTTTCTGAAGGAAAGTGATGCATAGTTCTATTCAAGGTATAATGGTCTAGATTTCATCCTTGTGTTTGATCATTTCAAGCTCAACAGTTCACTAACTTCTCTTTTTCACAGATATATTTAGTAAGAGAGCAGAATTGCATACTATACTGTCAAGAATAATAAAATTCATGGTTGAGCTTTTTAAGAAGACTAATTTAATTTTTAATGTATTATTCTGTTAACTAGTATGATGAAGTTCACATTTACTTTTAATAATGCTCGATGTTAACTTGGGAATTTGTTCCCTATTCCAAAATCTCAGTTTCAATTGATATTTGCCTTGGTATATGACCCAAAAGATGTTCTGATGAAACTCAATTTTTTCAGCATCTAATTGAACCACTGCTTACATAAAAGAGCCTAACTGCTTTAACTTCCAAAGCTGATAATCATACATTTAAAAATGAATAGAAGAGGACTAAGTGAATGTAAATGAAGATATTATATTTAATAATAGAAAGGTCATTTTTGGTCATAAATTAATAGAATTGTTTTCAAATGTATACCTTTTGGCCTTTGATGACTGTTTTCAAATGTATATCATTTGGCCTTTGATGATAACCCAGTAGTTAATCTTCATTATAGAATCTAAAATATTGAAAGACCTCTGACTGAATTGAGTATAAATATTAGTTTTATGCGTATTATATATCCATGAGCTTGTACAAAAAATAAATTCAATATGATTATTAGATCCAGTGTCCAGAAAAGCATCACTATTAACATTTTTGTACAATTTATGTCTGTATCAAAAGGTGTTTTTTGTCCTAACCAAATGAAAGTGCTTTATTTATAAATAAGGGTTTTACTTGAGAAATACCACATTGACTGTTTCATCTATTTTTTCTTTAGTTACAAATCTTGTCATGGAAATTCCCAATGAAAATTATCTCTGAAATTCAGATAAAGCCTAAGTTCCTCACAAGCTGAATAAAGCCAAAGGTCTCTTAAACAATCTTTCAATAAATTTATTCACTAGTCCTCACTCCTTCTACCCCCTTATCAAGTTAAATTACACTTGGTATATGGAAATTTGCTTAGGTATATCTTTTTTAAGGAAGTCTTTCTCAGAAAGTTTATAAATACATTTTCACACACTTAACATGTCCAAAATAAATCTATTTATCATTCCATCCTCAGCTTCTGGATGATTTTCTTTTAGTCTACTTAATATCAATAAATGCCTCCATCTACCCATTGTTCAAATTAGAGTAACGGGTAGATAGAAGCATCATCTACCATTACCCTATAATCACTACATCATCAAAATATTTTTCCAATTCACTTCCTTCTTTCCATCTTATTTTCTTATTCAAGCACCATATCTCTCTTGGGATTTCTACAAGTTTTTTCATTGATCTCAATTCCCTCCAATTTCATCTCTCTTTAATAGAGTAACTATACAGCCATTAAAGTTTTATACAAAATGTGAATATATACATATGTGTGTATATATACAAATGTGTATATGCATGTATATATACATGTATACCTATAAACCTATATAAACATGAACTTTAGGCAATAGTTCTCCATTGTCTTAGGATAAAATGATAAATGTCTATCATGGCCTACAATGCCCTGAATCAGCTTTACCTGATAGTCTAACTTCATTTTATATTTTTATCTATTTTTCCCTTATTACCACATTGTAGTTATAGTGGTCTTCCTTTAGTTACTTGTATCTACCAAGTTATTAATCACATCAGTGTTTTCATACAAATGTTCTAATGCCACACTTGACAACTTTTTTGGCTGGGATGAAGTCTTTCTTCCTTAGAAAGACCATCTGTAGTACATCTCCTATCCAATTTTTCAATTTTTTTCTTTCTTCTTTCTGTTTTTCCTTTTGACTGATTATTAAAAAGATGTGTGTGTGTGTACTTATGCACTCATTTTTCCCTACTAGATACAATGTTGTCTTTTTTACATTTTACTTAAAGTATATGAATGGAAGAGTTATAAATGTTCTCCCAATTAAGGGAATCTGGAATGGGACCAGTGGAGGATTAACGATTCATGGAAAAAGGGTTGGGACTGTGTCTTTTCAACATCTAAATGACACTCCTCCTTTTTGACTGTTGTTGGGGTTGCTACTATAAACACTGAGTTTCACCCTACTTGCTGTAGCCTAAATAATTATCATTCCAGAATTAGTGGATCTCACAGTTAAGTCACAAGAGTCTACCTTATCTTCAGTGTAACCCAGGCTACTCCTCAGTAGCCTCTCTAATGCCTGCTTTTCCACTTATTGACTAATTGTATTTTGGCAACTATATTAAGACTGTAGATCTACAAAACAGATATTCATGAGTGGAATACAGAAGGCCAAGTTAGTGAATTTCTCACTTGCTTACAAAGTTGGCAGTATCATTGAATACGGGGATGATGTTCTGGTTAGCACAACAACCATCAAATCATAACCTGCCAGTGGGGTCATCTACTCTCTTTTGGATGGAAGTTGTTCATAACCTATAGTCATGATGCTGAAGTTGTCTTGCATACCTTGTTTAAATGACACAAGTAGTTGGTGGTGCAGAATTCATTGCTGACAATCCTGAAAGAGATGACATATTTTCATGGTTTAGTCCCATTACAAACATGAATATATCAGTAAAACAGGAAGAGATAATGATACTTTATTCCATGCTTTGAGAGAGCCTCACCTAAGTGAGCTTCACCTAAGTATGAAGACATCGATGGGCTTCAAACAAATTCAGCACTGTACTACTCCATTTAATGCTGTTGAGATCTCACTCCTGGAAAATAGTGATGGGCTTCCCACTGATCTCAAGCTCACCATTCTCAGTCAGGGTAGTGTACTGAGTACACCATGAGAGGAATTGAAGTGGAATATCTAAATCATGTAGCTGAGGACAATGAAGAAATTCTTGGTTATTAGAATAGCCACTTTGTTGGTATCGAAATTACTTCTGGTGACTCGTTATGCAAAACTGCCAAATCTTTTTACTCCTATCTTCATTGTGCATTAGGAATGTGACTACACTGGCATTGCACAAGTAGGTGTCCCTGTTTAATGAGTTATTAAGAGACTGTATGCATACCTACTGGTCTTTCCAATTAGGCTCTAAATTCCATGAATTTAGGGACCAGATATTTCATAGAAGAATTATTTGTTAACAAATGATGGTATAAATTAAAATATCCACAACTGAATTCAATCTCCCCCCAATAAGGCATGAGAAGTCAATAAGGGAACCAGTCACATATATCCAGTAATGCAGTCCATATCACTCTGAAAGAATAATTTTATATAGAAATTCACTTCCTTTTACTTAAATAATTCAATGCATATATCCTTACAATCAATAAAATCTACATGGTTTTTATTACCTAAAGATTCTGCAGGCAAATTCTTTATAACACAAACCTGCTTTAGGGGTATGCATATTGCATCACATGATTAAGAAATAACAGGAAAACATGCTCTCTTTCATATTGTCCAGCAAACTAAAACAGAGTGTTTTCAGATTCTCTGGTCTTATAATTTTAAGATGAGAAGTTTTCTAAATACAAAGATAAAACTTATCTCCGAAGAATGTAAATCATCTTTAGAGAGGATTCATGAGGTTAAAATGTCACAGAAGGATGCAAACAAAGTCTTAGGTATAGAGGAGAGATTTAGAGGATAAATCCTTTCCCATTTAACATGGCCACCTTCCCCTTGCTAATGAATCTGGTATGTAAAGTGCACTGAAAATAGTGATAGGCAGGGATGTTGTGTTCCTGCAGGAGTGAATGTATATTCTGCAAAGGAAAGTGATGGGTTACTGTAATTAAATTTAGACTTGTTTTTTCCATTTAAGAACAGACTAAGAAAAAAGGAACTTTCTGAAAAATGGAAATAGAGGCCCATATATTTTTTTAAGATAGTTTATAAAATGTAGTAACAATTGTAGCTTCTTTTTGAGAAAAGATTCAATAAATTTTCAGAGAATAATGGCTCACTAATGTATACATTTACAGGAAAGCCTTCAGTCTTAAGCAAGAATAAAACAAATAAAACAATATTTCATTTATTTTGCTTGATAAAAAATATATTTTGCTTGAGAACAAAAATTAACTGTATCAAATACATTTAGCTTATTATTACTAACTGGAACTCAATCTCTGCTTGTCTATTTGTACCACAAAAGCCATTATAAAAAGAGGAATGTGAATATGTGGTAAAGATAGATTTAGGAAATGAATTCAAAGGAGTTCTATGTTAACATATTCTTTTCTAGCAAGAAATAACACCTATATATATATATATGTGAAATAATAACACTCATAGAATTTTTTAAATACTTTGTTTTCTTGATGTGCAACTGACAAAATGGGTAACAAAAAATGATAAGGATTAATTGTTGAATGATTACTAAAGTATCTCTAATAAAAACATAAGGAAAGAATAAAAAAGGAAGAAAGGGGAACAGAAATAAACATGTTTTATCTCTCAGTTTAAGCTTCATATGAAAATATAAAGTAGAGAAAATAAGAAGTAGAAAATATTAATTGACTTTAGAGAGCATTAAACTATTAAATTCCTTAAAATCCAAGATAGGAGAGACCCAAATACATTTAAATAATCTGGTCCACATAGCACCCATGTCATATTAATACAAAATTTATCAACTTACTTAATGAACTATTTGCAGTTAGGTTGAAAATTAATTATTATTTGAGTTAATACCAAAAGCTGAAAGGGAAAATAAAAATACAAAACATTGTAATATTTCTCTTAAAGAACACTGAAAGCATTTTTCTTGTCACTAGTAAACTAATATTTTTATAATAAGATTTTATACTTAAATAGCACTTTGTAGTTTAGAGAGTAAGTATATTAATATCCATTATTCAAAAGGACTAATGGAAAAACTGTGAATATTTGTGCATATCTAGAATAATTCAAACCAAAATTTCTACCAATAGCAAAACATATTTTTGAGATAAAAGAAGATGTGAAACTATATCTTGATCATCAGTTAATGTCAAATATTTTTAATGAAACGGTAAGATCTTATCTATCTTTTTCCCCCACATTAACTTAAACACCAAGCAACCATACCTCTAAAATATGTTACTACTACAGATATTACTTGTGACATATTTAAAACTTTAGATCCTGTAAAAGAAATGAATTTCTACAAATGTTTTCAAGGTGTTTATTTCTATATTTTTATATTTAAAACTTTATAAAATGAAAGAAACAAGAGAATAAAGTTAATGTTATTTTTACAGCTAAGAAAGCAATCAGGTATCAAAGGGTATTATAAAGTTTAATACTTTTTGTTGATTCACACTAACTGCACTGAGGAATTAAATAGGACAACAAATCTCTGCAGAAAGAGTATAAACTGCAAACAAAAGATTTTAAATGAAAGTATCCCTCTAATTGCTTGAAAGAAGGACTCATTAATGAGCTGGAATTCCTAAACTTCTAAAAGTAAATAATAGCCGTACAAAGTAAAATTAACTAAAATAAGTGATATATGATTATTTAATTTCATAATGGATAAAACTAAATATTAGACATCAAATGCTGTGGTAAACATAACTATACTTTAATAATTTTCTACTCAATCACAATTCCATGAGTTACCTTTGATTTTACTTTTTCTTACCCCTGTTTCCAATCCATCAGTAAGTAATCTCAAATCTGACATGTCTCCAAATGTTAGCTGCATTCCATTCTTTGCCATTTCCAATATTCTTATTTTAAAAAATCCACCACACCTCTCTGTCTCTACAATATATTTTATAAGTATTTACCTCATTTACATTACTGTCCCTTTTTTAACCCATTCTCTACAGATCAGCCTTTTTTTCTTATAAAATGTGTCAGAGCTTTTTTGCTCTCATAATTAATAGATTGTATTAGTTCCTCATTACACACCATCTAGAAAAAATATATACTCCTTATTTTGACTTAGAAACCCCTACATAGTTTTATCGATAATCTTTTTAATCAGTTACTTTATAAATTGCATAGTAGAACCAATAAAGGATGGAAAAAAGAGCAACAACACTTACATTTATGCTTGGGTCAAAAGGAAGCAGTTACAGGAAGCTATTAGAAGCAATTGTGGAGAGAACTCTCTGACAGGAGATGTGATTTTTAAAAAAGATTTATTTATTTATTTATTTATTTATTTATTTATTTATTTATTTATTTATTTATTTCTCTCCCCCTCATTGTTTGCACTTGTTGTCTGCTCTCTGTGTCTATTTGTTATGTGCTGTCTGTGTCTCCTATGTGGGAGGGAAGCACTCAATCACTTGAACCACATCCTTTCCCTGCTTTGTTGTGTCTCTTCATTGTGTATCCTCAGTATGTCAGCTTGTTGTCTTGCTTTTGTTTTTTAGGAGGCACCGGGAACTGAACCTGGACCTCTCATGTGGTAGGCAGGTACCCAACAGCTTGCGCCACATCTGCTTCCCAAGATGTGATTTTAAGTATAAAGATGCAGCCAAACCACAGTGACCCTGTAGGAAAAGAGGCAGGGAAATAAAGGCCATTACTACACTTGACTGCTCATGTTTCTATTGGCCAAATCCAACCTGGAAGCCAGAACTTAACAGAGCCAGTTGATGTAATGCATATAGATCAGATTCCATGGAAACAGAGCAGAATGGAGAAGGATAGAAATTAAAGCTACAGGCAAATTGAAGACATCCCAAAACTATCCAGAGTTACTTGTTTGAGAAGACATGTATATATTACATTCTCCCTTAGAAAGGTAAACTACATGTGAATAAGTTACATATCTACTGGCTCCACAACTAAATTCCCTGTGCTTGACATACAGAAAATGGTAAGTGAATATTAGTGGAAATATGTATGTCAGTTAGTATGCTTTTATATAAAAGTAATAGACTATCTAACCAAAAATAGCTTAAAGACATATGCTTTCTCACATTTCAAGAAGTCTAAAAGAAGGACCATTCTAGGGGACACAGCTGCTTCATATCTGTCCCTATTCCATACTCAACCTACAGAAATGTTCCCTTTCACAGTCACAGGAAGGCTACAACAGTGTCTACAAGATAAAGAGATTATCATTCTAGTGTGTTTCTTTTAAATAAACAGGAAAGCATTACCCAGATAATCCACGGCCATCTTTCTCTTAGATATCAATACCCAGAATAGTGAAGGAATTGGAGGAGCATGTGGTATTTTCATTTCCTATGAAATGTGGACTTCTCTAGAAAAGAAAAAAAAAAAGTTAGGGAGTAGCAAGAAGCTAGAGCACCAACAGGATGTGCCACAGAACAAATGAATTTTAACAAACTTGTGAAACTGGTGCATTTCCTGGGTTTTCTAATATTTTATTATCATAATTGGATTATAGCTTGACTAGAAAGAAAATTGGTTTGCTGTAAATATTGTATTATAGTGTTTTACTCATGAGAAATCCATTCTCACTCTGATAGTCATTCTTTTATAACAAATCACTTTTTAGTCTGTGATAGCTTTTATAGTTTAAAAAATATATTTGATATTTGGAAATGTTTTTTATAATATATATTTTTTGATTGAAATACTGCTTCTAGTTACCACTTCTTAAACATTAGGAGTCATGTCATTTTTTATTTCTAAACAATTTCTAGGAAATAATTGTTAAAATACTTTTTGTTGAAAAATCCCTCTGCTTTCTTCATAAGCAATATCAATTAGACATAATGCTGGAGCTCCTAAAAGATCATTCGTTTCTTTAAGATTTCTCTTTTAATTTCCCTCTATTTATTTTCTAGTTCAAATTTTTCTCCTCATTATTTTCAAGGTGAGCATTTAAATAATCTCTCCATATATTTTTTTCAAGTTTCCTAATAAAATTTGGAATGAATATAATTACATTTTTCTGTGAATATATTTTACAACACTCATATTAAATTCAATTGCCCTATTTCTTTATTTCCCTACTTGTGTCCTCCTGGTTGTTGACTCTGTTGACTGATTTTCATGAAGCTGTTCTATCACTGAAATATATTCCCTTTATCCAGAAATCTTTATGTAGAAATGACAAAGCTCCAAACATTTCTGGGTGGTTTGACTCAGGATTGCTGGATTGTATAGGTAATGCATTTCTGAATCCCAAATGTGGATATGTATCAAATCCTAGTTCCAAATTCCATTTTCATGTGCTCTTTTCTTCTCTGGCACAGAGTTGGAACTTTTGGAAAACCTCAGGGGAATGTAGTTGGCTATTCTTTTCTCCTGTTCCTAGGCCGGTAGCCATGGTCTTCATATGGGCTTCCCAGTATATTTCTTCCATATTTATGACTTAAGGCTTTATTCTACCCTCATACTAGTATTGAGACACCTCTTTCTTATCCTAAGGCTGCTGCCTTATGTTTTCTTGTTTCCTTACAAGCCCTATTATCTTTGTTTCCTTATACTTTTCCTTCCTTCCTTCCTCCCTTCCTCCCTTCCTTTTCTTCCTCCCTCTTTTCTTTCTCTCTTTTCAAGGTGATCTTTGTATTTCTGATGTTCAGATATCTTTTTTTTCCCACTTGAACATGCTTGTATATATATTTAAAATTCATGTTTGTACATCACTTAAATGTGTCTGAAAAAAAAGGCGTGACTGAAAGAAGAGGGACTTTTCAACCTTGGCTTAGTCTACCATATTCACCAAGAACTTTGTTGTCTCCTAGAATTTTTATGTATATAATAAAAGATAATATTGATTACAACATCTGTGAATTGACAGGCGCTTTGAAGTTGCTTTGAATATATTTAAAATTGAATTAAAATAAATAATGGAGAAACCAATTTGAAATGGATTTATAACAAATCACCTATGTAAAAGATTTTGAAAGTTCAGTCAGAGTAATGATCTAAAGCAAACTATGGGAGGGTAAAATGTAGCAATATAGAACTTCAGAATGGAAATCAAACATATTTCCATTAATCTCTGCTACTTGGTAGCTGTGACTTATATTAAAAACTATTTATCCTATCTGAAACTAAATTTCCCTATTCTTAAGAATAGCAATAGTAAAAAATAATAGGTAAATATAAACAGGGTTTCTCTCAAGTATTAAGTGATTAATGTACACTAGTCATTATTATATAGGACCAAATTATTCCCCACTTTTACCTGACATTTTAAAACTTTCCTGTATAGTTGAAAATGCAAGTGTAATAAATGAAAAAAATATTTGTAAAAGTTTTCTTTTCTCTATTTCTATCATGCATGTCTTCAGGACCAGTACTTATTCACTACTAAGAATATCTATCATCTATCTATCTATCTATCATCTATCTATCTATCTATCTATCTATCTATCTATCTATCTATCTATCTATCGTCTACCTATCAATGTATTGGTTCAAGTCTTTTATGTGGACCTCAGACAAATATGTTGTTAAATTGAACCTATTTTGAAACTTTGATTAGATGAGTTCAGTTAAGGGTCATTTGATTAGATTGATCTAGGAAGGCTTAGCTCAGGGTGAGTCATGATCTTTTAACTGAAATCCTTTATAACCAGGAGAAACATGCAGAGACACACAGAGAAACGCCACAGAGACAGAAAGAAGCCTCCAGAAGTTGAAGCCAGGAGAGATAAAAGCCACAGATGGAGCAGTCTGAAGCTGAAAGAGATGAGGCTCAGAGGAGAAGGGAGAGAAGAGCCATATGCCTGATCACCTACAGCTGCACATTTTCTAATGCCACTGCCATGTGCCTGATGAGTCCAGGATCACCAGCAATCAACCTGAGCTTAGACAGCATCTCTTACGATGCCTTGGGTTTGGACATTTTTCTCAGCCTCGGAAAGGTAAGTTTATAAGTGAATAAATCCCATTGTAAAACCCAACTCATTCCTGGTATATTGCATTGGCAGTGTTTAACAAACTAAAACTATTTATTTATTTATTTATTTATTTATTTATTTATTTATTTATTTATTTCCTTTGGAAAGGATCAGGTTGGTGATGATAGATTCATGTGAAATTGTGTTGCTCTCTCTCTTATGAACCAATTCCTTTTCATGCCTCTTGTCAATCTATTAATTTTGTGTTCATTCACATAGTCCTAGTTTTCTAACTTTTCAGTCTGTCAGACTAGACTTTACCATATCACCTTTAAGCTGTTCTATTCATACTTTTAATGCACCGCTATAACTAAAATCACTCTTGCTAAACTGTCTAGTATTTACCACCATGTAATGAATTATTTATGCCTGATAAAATAGCTTCCATGATATTCAAGGCTCATACATATAATTGTGTCTGTATTTCTAGTGTTATCTCTTACATTTTCTCTATATGGAATCATTGTATTAAACAATCTCAAGGATTCACAGATCCCTGGATCTCTATCCCTTCTCCTATTTCCTTTACCACTTGGAATTTTCTACCCTATGATCTTTCATCAATCCCTTATGGTTTCTACTTTACCCCCTTATGAAATTCCATCTATTCCTAATGACCCCAAAGCTTACCAGAAAGTCCATACATTTTTACCTAAAACTGATCCATATGTATTCTTTTGATAACCAAAACTCTTAAGAGAGTGCATTTGTACCATATGTGATAGTTTTCAAATTGGGAACTAATTTTGAACTAAGGATATCTATGTATATACTTAATCTTTATCAAATTAAGTTTTTTAAGGACCAGACCAATACCTGGGATTATTGTATAACAAATGCACAGTTTATAATATAAACATATTGTTCTCCATTAATATAAACTGGTACATGATATTTGGCATGGCATATATAACTTAAGCAGTATTTACAGTAGCTGAAAGGCAGTAAAATATGATGTTTTTGGTATCTCTTAAAAGTGATTTCACAATTTATAAAGATGAAATGAGATTAGTGGTTATGTAGGTCTGAGGAAGGGGTGTGGAGACTTTCTTTTTGAAAGTATTCTAAAATTTTGAGATGATGAATGTACAACATTGTGAATATACTGAAAGGCATTGATTATACAAATTTGGATAGAACAGCCAGAAACAGCAGCTACGTACAGTGGGGAAAGCATAGAGAAATTGAAAGGTGAGGAATTTTCTTGTTTGTCTGTTGTTTCTTTATTATTATTATTATTGAAATAATGAAAATTCTCTAATAATGATTGAAGTGATAAATACACAATTATGTGATTAAACCAAATACCATTGATTGTACACTTTGGATGCAGTGTACAGTGCTTTATTAATATGTGTCAATAAAATTGATTTGTTAAAAAAAAAGAAATTACCACAAAAAAGTGATTAGGCAACTCTCTAGAACAGGGCTATTCAATTAACCATTCTGCAATAATGGAAAGGTTCTATATATGTTCTATTCAATCCAGCAGCCTCTAACCTATTTTGCATATTGAGCACTTGAAATATGGCTAGTGTAACAGAGAAACTACAGTTTTAATTTATTCAGTTTAAATTACTTTAACTTTACATAGCTGCTAGCTACCATGCTGGACAATGCAGATCAGATCCAGGTCATAAATGACTCTATTAAATGACATTGAAAAATGAGATGTTCAGTGCAATATATGAATTCTTCCCTTAATTGCATGTATATCTAGTGTGTTTGTCCATCTTTGTTTATATTTTCTTGAGGAAAGAATTCCATAGGCTGTTCCCCTCATAATTATTTATTTGATTTACTTAAAAAAATTAAACACAATAAAATTCACCTTTTTGTTGTAAAGTTTTATGAGTTTTGACAAACACATACAGTTATGTAAACATCACCACAATCAAGATATTGAATAG
>PVKH010032194.1:0-12210 GCA_004027955.1 Chaetophractus vellerosus | reverse complement strand
ATTATAAATTGTAATTGAGTCCAAGCCATTGTTTTCTATAATTTGTGAATACAAATTATATTAAAATGATCATGTTCATAGAGACCTTGGGAGAAAGAGCTGGGAAAATATCATAAGCACATTGGGTTATTAAAAATAACTACACGGGGGCTGGCTGTATAGCCCAGTGGATAGGGCGCCGGTATACCACATGGGAGGTCCTGGGTTCGGTCCCCGGGGCCTCTCCAGGCGGGCAGACCGCTTGAGAAGGCAAAAGCCACCGTGGGTGGGGCAGAGCCACCATGGGCAGGGCAAAAGCCGCCACGGGCAGAGCAGAGCTGCCTGCGAGCAGAGTGGAGCCACCCGCAGGCAGGGCAGAGCTGCCTGCAAGCGGGGCAAGCCGCCCGCGAGTGGGCAAGGCCACCGCTCACCGGTGAAGCTGTCTTGGCACGTCACCGCAGCGGGGGTGGGGGGGAGGGAAACAAAAAGCAGAAAATAAATCTTTAAAAAATAATAAAATAAAAGTAACTACACAGTATTACTAACCATTCACTTATGTGGGGATGAGAAAAGCTACAACTACACTGAGGTGTCTCTAATTCTTTCACTTTATAAGAAATTTGATGTAGTATATATTGATAGAAGTCACCTTTCCCCATCTGGCCATGATACTGTGTACATGGAAGAATGTCACAGGCACTAAGAAGGTCTTGTTTTTCTACTACATTTCAAATAAACATGCATAAGAATTGTGATGGTTTGATGCTGGGTGGACCCCAGAAAATCTAGTCCTTAGAGCTAATCCATTCCTGTGGGTATGAACCCATTGTAAGTGGGACCTTTTGATTAGATTACTTCAGTAGGGAATGGCCCAGGGTGAGTCTTAATCCTCTTACTAGAGTCCTTTATAAACTGGATAAGTACAGAGAGACACACAGAGAGAAACCTCCAGAAGCTGAGAGAGAAAGTCTTGGAAGACAGGAGCTGAAGTCAACTAAACACAGAAGCATGGAGAGAAACCCACGGAAGCTGACAGAGGAAGCCAGAGAAACCAGGAAGCCGAAAGTGATGAGACCCAGAGAAGGGAGATGCCACCATTTGCCTTCCCATTTGACAGAGGGGTCCAGGATCACCGTCAGCTGGTCTTTGGAATGGAGAGTGTAGCCTGATGGCTTGATTTGGACATTTTTCTCAGCCTCAGAACCATAAGCTTATAAACTAGTAAATCCCCATTGTTAAAGCTAACCCATTTCTGGTATATTGCCTTTCAGCAGCTTGCAAAGTAATATAAGAATGTTTCAGACATTAGAAATATGTGATAAGAAACATATAGATAACCCTATAATTCTCTAGCCAAATCGGGATATAACACAAATCCTGTTACAAATACAACTAAAATAAAAAACCTTCAAATTATCTCAAAGAGGGAGAAGCTTAAAATGGATTCCTACTTTGCTTCAGACGCCCCTCTGTCATGACACTGCCCTGCTCAAGATGATGTAGGACCTCGGTTGCCCACAGAAGTTTTGAATAACCAGCAAAAACTGGCAGAAACATGTTTTTAAAATCTCAAGAAAACAGTTAAAGGATTATAGTAACAAGGTGAGCACCAAAAGGATTATAGTAACAAGGTGAGCACCAAATCAAGAAAAAGGTCACTTAAAAGTGGTTGGATCTCATGGCACCTTGGCTGTCTTCTCCCCCACTCCCTTACCAGCTCAGTGTGGAGTCGACCTCTGTTCCCTGTTTGGTCCCTCATCCCAGTTCCAAAGGGAGCAGAGAAACATTCACATGTACGCTGGGAGCATTAATGCCTGACTCAACCTGTGTCTGGTGGTAGCCTGAGGGACTGGCTATCCAGGACTTTCCCTGTTTGTAGAAGGCAGCTCTCTGAGCTCTCCTAAAGAACACTGTGAGAGCAGTTAAAATGTTCCTAATTGTGCTCAAAGAGCTAAAGGAAAACATGGACACAGAACTAAGGGAAATCAGGAACCTGATAGGCAAACCAAAGAGATTATCAATAGACCAATGAAAATTATGGAAAGGAAACAGAGATGAAGACCACAGTGTATTAGTCAGTCAAAAGAAGTGCTCATGCAAAGTACCAGAAATCTCTTGGCTTTTATAAAGAGTATTTATTTGGGGTAAAAGCTTACAGTTACAAGGTCCTAAAGATTCCAACTCAAGGTTACTTCCTTACCAAACTCTGTTGCCATGTGTTGAAGCAAGATGGTGGGTGAAGTCTGGGAGGGTTCAGCCTTCCTCTTCCTTCTTAAGGCTCTGTGGGTCCAGCTTCTTCCGATCTCAGCAGTAGGCTGGCATGGGACTCACCTTTCTTCTTGGGGCTTGTTTCTTTCTAGGCTCAGTTGCTCTGTTCTCTTCAGCTGCAAACTATCAGGCACATGGCTCACCTCTCTCCGGGGCCCCAAGATAAAAATTCTCTCCTTTTCCATATCTATGGAGTTCTCTCTCTTCCTCTGTGTATCTTCTTCTGTGTGTCTTCTTGATTGAATGTCCATTTATATAGCCCACAAAGGGGCCAGAGACTCAAAATGAGTCACCCTAATGATGTGGTTGAATCAAATCCCTAATCTTAACATGATTTAATCAAAGGATCCTCTTCTGTGTCTATGGAGCTCCCTCTCTTTTCTTGTGTATCTGCATCTGTGTGTCTCCTTGATTGAGTGTCTGTTTATATAGTCCACAAAGGGGCCAGGGACTCAAAATGAGTCACCCTAATGATGTGGTTGAATCAAATCCCTAATCTTAACATGATTTAATCAAAGGCATCTCAACCAAATCTAATAAAATCAAAGGGTATCATGCCCAGAGGAACAGACCAGTTTACAAACATAACCAAATATCATTTTTAGAATTCATAAATAATATCAAACTGCTACACACAGTAAAACAAATTTAAAAATTCCCTTGAGGGTTTCAACAGCAGTTTGGAGTTGTCAGAAGAAAGAATCAGTGAATTTGATGATAAGTCAATTGAAATCATCCAATCTGAAGAGTAGAATGACAGAAGAATGAAGAAAACTGAGCAGAACCTGAGGAATCTGTCAGAAACCATGAAGAGTACCAATATACACATTGTGGGAGTTCCAGAAGAAGAAGAAAGAGAAAGAGGCTGAGAGGGGCAGAGATATTCAAAGAAATAATGGCTGAAAACTTCCCAAATTTAACAGAAGACATGAATATGCACATGCAGGATACTCAATGAACTCCAAATAGGATAAGCTCAAATAGACCCATACCATGACATGTTATAATTAAACTGTCGAGTATCAAAGTTAAAGACGGAATTCTGAAAGTTGCATGAAAGTAGGAACATGTCACATACAAGGGAGCCTAGGTAAGATTAAATGCCATTTTCTCATCAGAAACTATAGAGGCAAAAAGGCAATGGGAAGATATATTTAAAGTGCTGAAAGCAAAACATTGCCAAGCAAGAATTATGTGTATGACAAAATGTCTTTCAAAAAATGAGGGGGGGGGGGAATTAAAGACATTCCCAGATGAACAAAAGCTGAGAGATTTTTCTCACCCCTAGGCTTGCCCTATAAGTAGTAATAAAGGGAGTTCTGAAGGTTGAAATGAAAGGACACTAGACAGTATTTCAAAACCACATGAAGAAATGGAGATCTCCTGTAAAGATAAAGACATGGGTAAATAGAAATACCATTACTGTTGTATTTTTTATTTGTACCTCTACTTTTTACATCCTGCGGGATCTATAAGGCAAATGCACAAAATGTAATGATTCATCAGTGTTTTTGGATCCATAATATTTAAATATGTTATTCATGACGAGAACTACATGAAGGTGGGGGGACGGAGGAGTATAGGAAAATATTTTATGTACGCTAGTGAAGTTGTTAAGTTATCAAATCAAATGAGATTATTGTAGATTTAGGATGTTAAATATAAGCCCCATGGTAACTGCAAAGAAAATATCAGAGAATGTGCAAAGTCATAGAGACAGAAAGTAGAGTACAAGTTAGCATGGGTAGGTGGCAGGGGCAATAGGAGTTAATGCAAAATGAGTGTAAGGTTTCTCTTTGGGGTGAAGGGAAAAGTCTAGTAATGAATGGTGGAGATAGATAGATAGATAGATAGATAGATAGATAGATAGATAGATAGATAGATAGATAAAATGATACAGCAAAGGAGCCAACATTTTAAAATTGGCAGATCTAGTTATCTGGGGGAACTGCGGCCTGTTGGAGTTCTCTTTACAGGCTTTGTATTTTTGTGGTAACTGGCCTATAAGTTTGAAATTATTTCAAAATAAAAAGTTAAAAATAAATTCCCCTCTCTCAACGCTCTATAACCCCTTATCTGACAATATTATGGGGGCCCCTTTCCAAAATAACATACTTGCTAGCAGTATTTCTCCATTCTTGTTTTCAACCTTTATTTGATATGGGAGTTATTGTCAGCAGCCAGTTGTATTGAAATAAAATTAATAAAGCCAGAACCGATGCACAAAGGTAGGGGCAGGTGAGAATAAGCTTTGGATAGCCTCTATTCACTATAAAAAATGTATTTTCTTCATTGACCTATTGAAGAATATTTCCCTATTAAAGCATAATTTCCCCGAGGCTAATATGTTAATTATGCAACTCCTTGTTGATTAAAGCTTGCATCACAATGTTTGGTTTTCTATTAAAAACTGACTTCTTAAATTAATATTAATCAGCTGCTTATTAATACCCTTTTCTAAATTTTTACCAATGAGCATCTATATAAATATGTTCATTTAGGCATTGGTACCCCACATTATTCTAAAAAGGTTTTAAATTGTCTTACAATGAATTACAAAATACAGAGAGTTAGCATAAATAAGAAAGATGAGAGAAAATGAAAACTTAGTAGGGACCTAAAATGGAGCCAGTAGCAAGGTTAATAAAACGGGCAAATCCTGAAGCCCTCTAAGGCAGGGACCCTTTGTCTATATTTCTGGATTATTCACTCATTTACCCCAGCACCTAGAAAAGCATCTGGCACGGAACAGTTGTCCAATGATAATTGTTGAATGAATGTAAAGCATATTCGAGCTGTTTATTTTTAAGTTTTATTTCTCGAGAAATTGTTTCATGTCTCAGCCCTACCTTCTTTATCTGTGAGTATAATAGACCAGATGATTCCTATAGCCCTATTAAATTATGGGAGTCCTAAAAAATTTTGTTTCATAATTATTAAAATAACTATGTTTTGAGAGGTTCGTGAGATACTTCAGAGAACAAATATTGATGAGAAATTATCCATTGATACCAAATCTTCTGGTAGCAAGATGGAAGGTAGGGCATCAGCAAGTTTAATGCATAGTACTTTGGCATCCAGTTTTAAATACCATAGTTTCAGTGAATTGAACTTTTTATAGACTTTTTAAAATTGAAGTGTATCATTCATACACGAACATGCATAAACAAAAAATGTAAAATAAAAGTTGTGAATTTACAAAAAAATATGCATATCATTATACAAGGCTCCAGTACATCACGCCACCATCAATAGCTTGCATTGTTGTGAAACATTTGTTGCGAACTATGAAAGAGCATCTTCAAAATATTACTACTAACTATAGCCCATATCTTACATTTGATGTATTTTCCCTCAACCCACCCAGTTATTAACACCCTGTGTTAGTATTATATATTTGTTATTATTCATGAGAGAATGTTTTCATATTTGTTCTGTTAACCACAGTCCATCTTCCACCACTGGATTCCTTGTATTATACAGTCCTATGCTTTGTACAATCCATTCAAAGTTTACACTCAGTGGCTCTCATCTTCATTACAGAGTTGTGCTGTCATCACCTCAATTTCAGAATGTTTTCATTACTCCAAAAGGAAAAATTCCATACCCTTTTATACCCCTGTATTGTCCCTTAGAATTGAATATTTTCTTTGCCATTGCTGCAAAAATATTACAATATTACTGTTAACTATCATCCGTTAAGTTACATTAGATGTAATTTTCCCATGTGTCACCATATTCTTAACACTTTGTAAAAGAAGAAATTCTTACACTATTAGCCACAATCTGATGCTTAATGTAAGTAGAGTTTTTAATAAGATTTATTGTAAAAGTGTGGAAATGAATAGAGTTGATGGTAATACATTATAGTTAGTATAACTAACCCTGCTGGTTTATAAATGTGATAAATATGACTGTATTTTAAAGTTGCTCTGTGATATGATACCTGATCTATTAGCCCTCAGGATATTGTTCAAAAATTATATAATTTTGATTTATAAGTTAGCCCTTTGGTGCCTTCAATTTATTTATGTTTCATTTTATTAAGGATTAAAAAAATCAATGCTTTCTCTCTGGCCTCCCAGGTAAAACGATAATGATTTTTGAAATTGTATAGGCAAATTTACTTGCGTTGAATAATTTGTTTCCCATGAAGAATGGGTGTACCCTTGGAGTTGTCCCAGGCTTCCAAAACTTTGATAACTACCAAAGCTTGCATTTGGATAACAGGCCTTCGTAAAATTTGTAAGGCAAATTTTACAAGAGAAGTGACAATTTACCTGATTTCTGTATGAGAGAGCTGCCATGTTTCCACTATTAATTCCTCTGTGGTTAATTAATAGTCAATGCGTATTCTAGAAGTCTTGAAGAAATAATCCTCTGGCAATTAATGTGCTCTTCTGTGTTTTTGGAAGGAGGGGACTGCATACACAATCAATGCCATTCTTTTATTTGATGCAAATTGGTATGTCTTGAAAGTGTACAGCACGGAAATTCAGCCATGTATCAGAAATAACTTTAATTTAAATTGGTTAGATGACCTCTGAAAGCTAGATGAAAGATTTTCTGCTGAATGGGCTGGTGCTCCCTCCTGCCTATGTAATTTATGTGAGAAATTAGTGTGAATGGTTCACTTTCATGGAGCAGTGCTGCTTGTAGCAAGCCTGCAGAAACAATTTTCCCCCAAGCCTCCATCTGTTCTTCCAACTAGGGCATATGCCATCTCATCGAGCTTGAAAGTCAACTGATTTATAACTCCTGAAAAGTGCATAGATTGAAAACAAAGGTCGACTGCTGCTATGTGACAGTGATTTGTTAGGCACTTGGCTAAAGACAATTCACATTACCAGGGACCCAAGGGGAAACAAGCCATGTTGTAAGCTTCAGATCTCGGTAGACTGACAACTGGAAGAAAAACAAATCACTCCTGCTTTTTAACTTAAACAACCACCACTGTTGAATAGTGGGAGAGGTCTTGCTAGTGTTAAGGTGGGTGGTGCAGCTAAAGCACCTTACTGTCATTTGCTATCCCAGGAAGAAATGGGATTTGCTGCCATCCTCCAAGCTGTACAGGGGGCCATCTTAGAACTATGAGCACTCAAATCTTTACCCTAAAAATATGTGTTGCTTGTCAGAATGTTCCGTTTGGGGCTACAAACAGGACTTTTGATGCAATTTTGTATCCTTCCTTAAGGTGAATCTCCAGCTCTGTTCCAATTAGTAATTTAATGAGGGGTTCACTCTCTGTCTTATCACTTATCATATCCCATCTCTTGATTGATGCCCTGCTGAGATCAGAAGTTCTTTGGCAGATGACAAGTGGAATCAGATTGATAGTATGACCATAAAAAATAAAAATCAACAGCTGTTCAATGTTTTCATTTAGGGTCATCAAAGTGTCCCTTCAGATTTGAAGCTTGTAGATACATAGTGAATTTTCCACCACCTGAAGTATATTAAAGGTTCTCATTTTCTTTCAGCCAAAATCTAAATAAAATGTTAATGAACAGTTATACCTATTTTAATCTAAACTTAAGACACCATTTTTAGGAAATTAGTTTTTACCTTTATAAAAAAAAAGTTAGCATGTCCTTGAATGGTCTGTTTGAAAATTAATACTGGCAGGTTAAACATGTGAATTCATAAAAATGAAATATAAATTTTTATCCTTATTTCTTATTAAGGTTTATTCTTAATATGATATATATGCATCTTTGTTTTAAAAATGTTACTGTAAGCATAACTATTTCCAATAGAAGTGCCCGGCTGATCTGGCACCACAAGGGAGAAATATGTCTTTCAGTGAGAAGATGATTGATTCTGAGTGCACAAGCAAAGCAGTGGGGAAATCTTCCCCAAACCAGTTCAAAGTGAGAATGGGAGCTAGGGTTTTTTAAGGCAAAGGAAAAGACGGTAGGTGAGAAGAAAAACAAGTGAAAAAGAACAAGGGAAGACATTGTATCTTCGAGGGGTTTTGTGAGGAAGGTACATGCAGTTTGTCAGTCTTGCATTATCTCAGGCATGTTCCACTTGTCCTTGGTTTCAGCTGAACCAGTTTGTTGGTCATTGTGAGCATATTGTCTTCATGCATTTAAAGAGAATAGCAACAGCTATTAAAAGAAACATTTATTAATTGTGAAGCACATTTCTTACGATTGGGAAAAGTGTAAAGATAAAAAATAATAGCCAATGGAATGATTATAAAGCCATCTCTGCCCCTAATCTTAAGACATCACCCTTAAAACAAATAATCTAACATAATTTCCAAGATTGAATTCCAGACTAAATTAGGGGAATCTGGGGCCGACTGTAGCCCAGTGAATAGGGCACCGGTGCACCACATCGGAGGCCCTGGGTTCGATTCCCAGGGACCTCTCTAAGCGGGCAGACCGCCTGAGAGGGCAAGCCGCCGTGGGCAGGGCAAAAAGCCACCACGGGCAGGGCGAGCTGCCGGCGAACGGAGCAAAAGCCACCTGCGAATGGAGCAGAGCCACCCGGGAACGGAAGCACAGCTGCCCACAAGCGGGGCAAGCCGTCTGCACGGTGAGCTGACTTGGTGCGTCGCTGCAGCGGGGGGAGACAAAGCAGACATAGAAGAACCCAAAAAATGAACATGGACAGCCCATAGACCCCACTCTCTGGAAGTACACCTAAAACTCTGGCATCACATATAGGTTTGAATAGAAAAAACAGATTGACCATGTGCAGGGAAAACATATTTCAATCAGACTCTGTCACTCTCAGGAGCAAGGATTCCAAATTAGGGCCCACTGATAAGGCACCAAACTCTGGGACTATCTGATATAGGACCTGGTTGTCTCCAGAGCCCTCAGGAGCCCCTCTGGGGTGATATCCTTATTGGAAACCTAGGAGGTCCTACTGGGATGTGCATAAGTGTTACCTCTAAGTTGACCTCCGACTCACTTTGAAGTCTCTTAGCCCTATGAACTCATTTGTCTTTACCATTTCCCCCCCTTTATTTGAAGTCTTTTTCCAGTCGTATTGCGCTTTGGCACTTGTTAGTAATCCCTTGTTGCCAGGGAGGCTCATCCCTGGAAGTCATGTCCCACGCTGGGAGGAAGGTAATGCATTCATATGCTGAGTTTGGCTTAGAGAGAGGCCACATTTGAACAACAAGGAGGCTCTCAAGAGGCAACTCTTAGGCGCCCCATAACAATAGGCTGTTTCAATTTCAAGAGCAAAGACTCATAAGGCTAGCCATCAATAAAAAGGGCCCATCAATGGATCATCCTCCTTTGCCCTATCATTTTTATCATTGTCTCTCTCAATATTTTTTAACTTCTAGGAGTGCTTTCTTATGTTTTCTATTTTCATTAGTATCAATTTGATTATTACTGCCTCAAGTTCAAATTTTACTTCTGCTACTATATTTTAGCCTTCCATGCCTTCCTTTTATTGCTCATTTCTTCACTCATATTGTTATACATATTGGCTTAAAAATTTTTGTAAAATCAAGTCTGTCATAAAAATTGTTCTGATTTCTTCATCTGTATTTTGTAACCCAGATAAACAAAAGTAAAAAAAATATAAATTAACCCAAATTCTCAAACCCTGAGATATCTTCAATTAATTCATTAGTGTAATCTTTTTTATTTAGACTTTTTTTCTCTACATAGGTAAATCTGTGTATGTATGCACATTATAAATAACATCTAAGTCATATTTCATAACTTTTTTCAATTAATGTCATGCCATAAACATCTTTCCATGGCAATGAATATGCACTTTAAAAATCATTTTGGAGGTCTCTACAGTGTTCTATAATTTAACCAACTCTATCTTGTTGAATATTAATGTTTCTCATCAAAATTCTGCTAATATAAACAATACCATTATCAACATAATTGTCTATATTGTATCTTACAAATTTGTCTGATTATTCCCTAATGATAAAAATCTAATTTTCTTTTTGCCTCAGCGTATTCTTACCATATGGGTTTCTGCTCTTCTTTGTAAAGATTTGGCTTCTTGAATTTTTAAGGAAGTCCATTTTTAAAAAATAAAAATAAAAAAATCACTGATTTCTGCAAGTAGTGAGTTTAAAGGTGCTTCCTCACCATCTCAGTCTATAAAAATGATAGTCCATTTCCTTTTTTCTGCAGGATGTTTATAAAACACACATATTTATGTTTATCTTAGATGTGGCATCAATCTAGAGTTGGTGTTTGCAAGACACAGGGTATGTGGTAATGCTTGACCTTACTCACCCTGTGCTTGGGTATAGGTGGGCTCTTTCTATATGAAGATATAAGGTATAGGTTAGGTAGACTACCCAGTCTCTGTTATGAGCATGTTTCATCTAGTTCCCTTCTGTTGGCCAAAAAAGGATCTTCTGTAACTTTAGACATTAAAATAGATGGAGTACACCAATACTTACAATCTCTAAAAGGCACAGATCGCCCAGCTATTTCTTCCTCTGCCCTTACCTGTGGCATTTTGCTTGTGGGACCAACACTTTCCAGGATGCAATGCAAATTGTTGCTGACAGTCACAGAGTTGACTGTGAATTACTGTAGGTTTAGTGGTATCAATGGAGATGAGAATGGAAGCAGAGAGCACTTTGTTTTAAAAAGTAATAACTTCATGGTAGGACGGTGGTAACCTAGTTATTTTCCCCTGTGTTTGCTCCAGATCTTATGTTTCTGACCAGGGGCAGGCAGTGGAAGAAAAGGAAAAGGCCACCTACCTATGAGATGTGTGCCTCTGATTGTAAACCTTGAGTTGACTATCCACTGTGGTTTTGCAGTCCAGTTCCACTGACCTTGTTATTGGTTGAATTCCTTTTATTTCTATAATGTATTCTTTATCTTACCTGTCTTCAGTTGCATGCTGGTTTTTTTGTCCTTTTTTGTATTATCATAGATAATTTTGTGGCATCTTTAGTAGGAAAGACGGTCAGAGACTCTTGTTCATATGCTATTTAAAACAGCAGAGTCCAATTTATTTTTGTCGATTATTGGACTCTATTCTGTTACAGAAAAGTTAGGTGATCTCATCCATGTTTAGGCAAGTGATTGACCTATTCATGAAGGTATTGAGTACCTATAATAGATAAGACACAGTTCTGGGCCATGTAACCCTGGTGATATAGGCTCTAATCTTAAGAAGCTTTATTGACTAGAATAGATCACTATTTAAGGAAGAAACTAAAAAAATTTCAATTAATGCATATCAAGTCTCAAAACAAATTGTTTCCTCTTGTATAGGTCATAAATTCTGAATCCTTTATTCAATTTGCTACTTTAATGGTCTGGTTTGGATAGCTACTTATAGACACATTTTTTAATTGAGAAACTCTACAAAATTTTCATCAGTTCATGAATTGGTATCTATTTCAGTAAATGCTGTTTACCAGTACTTTTGTTTTTCCCCTATTTCAGACTTTTTATTACTATATAAATAAATAATAGATTTTACCATAAAATGAGCTTCAGGTGAATAATCTGTATACCTACATATCTACATATTTTGGCAAGCCCAAATATCACTGAGATCACTGACAAAAAAACTCTATTCTGTATTTTAAAACAAAAAGTATTATTCATGCTTGTACCTGGGTATGAATTTTAAAGGTTTATTCTGCTTGGGATTTAATCTGATGATTTCCAGGGTACATATTAAACATATGCTGGATGTGCTTATCCTAGCCTGCATAGCTCATAGCCTCTTTTTTCTTATTTTCCATCTCTTTAATGTCTGTGTTTCATTCTAGATGATCTCCTTAAATCTGTCCTCCAATTTAATAATTCTCTTTCTTCAGTCAGATTAATTTACTGTTTAACGTGTGTGTTGAAATTTTTTTTTAATTCAATTTTAGTTAATATCAATTCTAGAATTTATATTTGTTTCTTTAAAAAAAACCTACCTGTTCTTTTTTCAAAATGCCCTTTTCTTCCTTTATAATTTTTCTTGCTGTCTTTATTGCATTGTTTTTTGTTGTTG
>PVKH010032193.1:0-12207 GCA_004027955.1 Chaetophractus vellerosus | reverse complement strand
AATATTGGGCCCGGCTAGATAGCTCAGTGGATAAAGAGCTCGCTGGGAAACCACATGGGAGGCCCTGGGTTCGGTTCCCGGGGACCTCTCCTAGCGGGCAGACCACCTTGAGAATGGCAAGCCGCCATGGGCGGGCCGGAGCCGCCGTGGGCAGGGCAAAAAGCTGCCACGGACAGGGCAGGTCGCCTGCAAATCGAGCGCAGCCAGCCACCCGCGAACTGGAGCCGGCCGTGATGGAAGCAGAAGCCGCCCACACAAGCGGGGAAAGCCGCGCCTGCGCAGTGACCAAGTCTCGGCGCATCGCTGCAACGGGGGGGAAGGGGAGATATGTAATAAAATAAATAAATCTTTAAAAAAAAATAAAATAAAATATTACCATGTTTTCCTTAGGGCTTGTGTGTAGACTGATGGAAATAAAATTGCAGCCAATTTTCAGTTTACACATAACTTTTTATTTTTACACATAACTTTTCTGCATTGTTATTATTGCAAAGACCCAGAATAAGTTTCCATGTAATATTTTCCTCAAACTCTGTTCTGCCAACTCCTACATTGATTTTAATTGCTTCAAATTCCTTATTGTTATATTTAGAGCAATTCTTGAAAACATTTTTATAATTTTAGCAGTTTAAATTATTCAAGAGACAGTGAAAATACCAGTGAGACCAAAAATTCTGACTGAGCCAAAACTTCTTTCTCCATTAATTTATTTTTATTGGGAATGCAATTGCATATTAATATACATTAATCTAATACAAAACATATATTCAAGATATATATATATATTATAACCCAAACAATAAAATAAAACACACAATTATTTGTATTTAATCTTTTTGGTTCTGAGTTTGTTTTATAGCAAATAAACTATATTTTTATTCTTCCTAGTTTCACCATTTATTTTACATTTGGACTACATTGTGGGCCACACCTGGATTCTTCAATAAGCTTTCTGTCATAGTTAAAGGACCAGGATGGGGTCCAGGTAAACCAAGACTTGGACTGAGTGAAGAAGTCCCAGAGGTAAATAGAGTTCATGGGTTTGGTTATGGCGAGGATTAATTTCATTTTATCAGGTTTACAGCCAATCTACCTATATGCTGCCCTCATGCAAATTCAAGGCATATTTGCAGGTGGGGAAATTCCAGTCTATTCATTTTGGGCATTTTTATTATCAGTACATATTGCTGAATCAATTCCTATATTACTCTTTAAGGCAGGCCAAATCAGAACTGTATACTTCAGAAATGAAAAGGAAGTCTCCTAACTTTTAAACATTTTCCTATCCAAATAATGAATGTTAGAGTCATTTTTGAGAAAAAAAGAATAACAAATCTTTTCTTTTATTTTTGCATATCTCTTCCTCACTTAGTATGAATTTCAGTAAGAAGAATATGCCAGGAAGCAAAATAAAGGAATGGCTTCTTTCTTGTGTACCTAGGTCACTGGGGAAGAAAAGGCCTTCTCATCTTCAGCTTCTCAACTATTAAAGATATATGGAGTTGTGCAGTTTGCTCTGATGCTAGGATTTTATGAAGATACCTTTGCAGATAAACCTGTAAGTGATGTTAATGTTTAATGGAGTATAAGAAAATTATCTGTTGCATCGCTTGATTAGAAAATGAAAACTAGTTCCCAAACTATGACTGTGCTCTAGTCTCTGTAATTTTCTACTTTAATTTTGGAAATATCTGCAATTACGTAGGTAAATTAATTCTTCCAAGCTACTAAATATAAATGAATTAATTATATCCAAAGCATTGCTATATAGAATGTCCATTAATGGTATGGTATTGACTTAAATGATATATATGAAATGATTTGCTAGAAATAAATTTTACAACGCTTACAATAAATGTAATCCAGAAGTCAGAATTAAATGTGTTAGGGAAAGCATACTTTATATCAATTTCAAAATACATATCTTCATTTGGCGAATACCCTGGTAGAATGACTTTAAGGAATTTACAATTTAAAGTTTACTTCATTTATGAGTTACCGAGTGCTAATCTTGACAGCTGTCCCAGGGCATCTGATAATCCTTGCTGGTCAAGACATTAAAGAGACAAAACTGAATCTTCATAGGTGGGAAGTCAGATAAAAGACCTTAAATAAAACAACTGCAATCAAAAGGAAAACCCCTCAGTGAATGGGAGGGAAAAAAGAAAACAGAAAAACAAAAGCATATTGAAGAAACTTACCTATTCTTGACTTGGCTCTGAGGAAATGGGATAAAAAAATCTTCCCTGAGGATTTTTAAAATACAAATCAGCCCTGACACAGATTTAGGTCCAGGAATTACACTAGCTATGGGCTTGATAAACCCAAGCTAACAAAAGTTTAAAGTGGTCTCAGTTTATGTCTCAGGTGTCTAAAAGAAGCATGTTCAAATTATGCTTAGAGCAACACCCTTCAGCCCAAGGCTCTCAGTATTCTCACAGATGAAGTCTCAGTGATTATGAAATTGGAGTTAAAAACCACAAAACATGCATCAGAAAAAGAACAGAATCAAACCTTCAAAAGGCAGCAGACATTGGAAATTAACATAAGAAAAATATAAATTAAGTAAATTTAATATGTTTGAAAAAACAGAAGATAAAACAAAAGAAATTAAGAAAACACAAAGAATCAAAAAAAAAAAAACTATCAAAAATGATGAGGGGGCCGGCTGTAGCCCAGTGGATAGAGCGCTGGTTCACCACATGGGAGGCCCCAGGTTTGGTTCCCGGGGACCTCTCCAAAGCAGGTAGACCACCTTGAGAAGGGCAAGCCACCATGGGCACGGCAAAAAAAAGATACCAAGGGCAGGGCAAAGCCACCACGGGCAGGGCAAGTCACCCGTGAACAGATCAGATCCGCCCTTGAACGTAAGCAGAGCCGCCTGCGCAGTGACCTAGCTCGGCGCATCGCTGCAACGGGGGGAGACAGAGCAGACACAGAAGAACACAGAGAAATGAACACAGTAAGAGAAAGCAGAAAGGGGGGATATGTAACCAAAATTTTAAAAATATATAAATAAATAAAAATGCTCAAATTCTTAAAAAAAATGATGAGGCACATTTGGAAAATAATTAAATTGAACTTCTAGAAAACATAAATATAATAACTAAGATGAAGAACTCTAACTTAAACAGCAATTTAAGGACAACTGAAGAAGGAATTGGTACATTAAAAAAGATTGAGCCAAAAATGTTTTCCATTACAGAGTGCTAAAAAATGATATAAAAATTACACAAAAGTTATCTCCAAATATGCAAAAGTCTTAACAATAATATGAAGCAAGTATCCAGGGAAAAATGTAAATGAATACAAATATAATAAACAAGCAGTGAATTCAGGCAAGCTACATTACCTTTTTTAAAAAACAACAGTACCTATTGACAGGTATTAATCCGTTAACAAAAACTCCCTTAAGTAATCGAAATTACTAAATAATATGTGCACAAAATAGATCTGCTATAGAATTATTATTAATAATTCCAGTGCATAAACCCTATGGGATTATTTTTATTAGACACTAGTATGGGAATCCCAGTATAATAAATCCTATGGGATTATTTTCAATAATTAGATTCCAGTATAATATTCCCAATATAATAATTCCCCTATAACAATTCCATATGTTCCATATGGTTTATATACTGAATGCAAAAATTCCCAGAATTCTCCCCAGCAAACTTCCATTCATGTCTCATTGTTCAAAATTAACTCACATGTTCATGCTAAGCCTGTAACTAGCACCAGCTCATGAATTAACCATGAATGAATTATACCAAGCATGATTCATGCCCCCAGGATAGAGAGGGCTCCCCTCTGAGCAAATTCCTACCCCATACCTAGAAAAAATAGGGGTAATATTAATACAGAAGAAAAGCATGATAGATCCTGAGTGGGCAACCAATAATGTATGCTATAGTGTGTTCTGCTAAATGAAACAGTTTACAGAAAGTTTTTATAGAGGTTACTGGATAATATATTTTAAAAAGCCATATTAATTTTTAATATTACTTAAAGACTTTAGTGATTGGTGTTGTCCATATTTATTTGTGTTTTTGCATTATAGTTAGTAACCATATATTACTACCCGTAGTGACTCCAATTTTGAATAGACAACCTCGCACATGTTTTCTGTCTACATACTATTAAAAACAAAAACTACAGGGAAACATGAAATAGACTCCCTGTTTAGCAGAAAACTATTATTTCAATTCCACTTTCCATTTTGTGGGGTGGAAATAAGAACCAGGGAAAGATGTGACCAGAAATATCTTGAGAACATAATGATTGAAAAAATACTCCCTTACAGTTTATGCTTTCATATATGTGCTACAACTAATGATGAAACCAATTCCACATTGCAACAGATTTGTTTTACTTTACCCCAAAAGAGACAAAATTTGAATTTGAAAGTTTATATCAGGAGAAAGTTTTTCATAACAGCAGGAAGCATTGCTCTAGGCAGTGCACATGCAAACATCAAGATACCATAATGGTTAGACTTAATTAGTTGTTCAAGTATTGCATAATTATCCATCACTGATAATCTGATTGTTTAATAACATTATCTTAATTTGTTCACCAGAAATATGACTAGAATGTGCCCGCATTAAAAGAGTTTAGATAATTGAAAGAGGTCAAAAGGAAAGCTAGATCAGCTGCATCTAAATATCTAACTGAAAATACTGATCAAAGTTGAGTACATTTTGCATTATTGATTTTTTAATTGTACAAAATAAAATCTCTAAATAAATTAGTTAATAGAAATGAAAATGGAAATTTACACATTTTAAGCTATGTGAACCTCAAATTTGATTTTGAAATAGAAACTTTTAATTAAATTCATCAAGAGATTTGAATGTCAGGGCATTTGTGAGTGGCCTAGACAAATGTAGCCTGGACACCTTGTATATTAAAAGATGTGACATAGAGCATGGTATTCACAAGATTTTTCATTTTTCATAAAAAAGCTATATGAGAAACCGATGTAGATATATTGACAAAGAAAAATATTAAGTGCTGAAACCCTTTTCCAACTGAAAGTAGATCTGGAGACACTTTCCTTCCTGACACTAATTTTGAAAGGTGCATTTACTTGTTTCCCACACTTTTTCTTCTCTCAAAACATGCTGCGTGACTAGGAAGAAAGTTTGCTTATTTGCAAAATTCTATAGTGAGTTTCTAGTCTCAGGGATGTCTAAAAGCATACAAAGACATTAAAGTCCAACAGCAATATTTTTTTTCCAGATTCACTGCAGCCAATAATCACATAGAAAAGTTGTGGCCGACTTGTAATTGGGAACCCTGCTGTGGTCTCACAGCCTTTTCTGTTTATGCATATACCAAAGAAGATAAATACTTACTTGTTTTACGTGTGCAAATTCTGTATAAATAACTTTGAAAGTCAAAAAAGCAATATGATGTCCACCACAAAGGTGTAAAAGCACATTTCTTTCTTACTGAAACTTGAAATGCATACATTTAAATATATCATGTTTAGTTTAGAGATATGACCCACAGACTTTCATGTTGATTTTGGTTTAGTAATGCTTGGGAAATTAATTCCTCAGCTGCAGGGTCCACTTTATGGGGTGATATCATGCGTATATGTTTGAAATGATAATACGGACTGTACTAGTATGTTTCCAAAGTAAAACTGAAAAGGCAACACTGCCTTTTAAATAGCAAACGCACATAGAACAGTTTGAATATTTAACAAAGTCTTGTAGAGTGTGTATTAACATTAACAGCAGATATGTTTTAACACAGATTACTGTGATGATATATTTCAGGTTGAGGCATCTGTATATCCAATATAGATTTGGAATCAGATTTTTACAGTTTGAATTCTCCTGGATGCTGTACTCTGCAAAACATTCTGGGCACTACAATTTGGAACTAATATTATCATGTTAACATGTTTTAAGAGACCCTTTGAAAAAATCAACATATTTAATTCTACTCTCATAGCATAGATTGTCACTTGTATAAATTAGATCTAGCACAGGCCCTACAATGTGAAACCTCTCAAATTAATATCCAGTGTGCACTGTTGCCTTCTAGTGCAGCAATTGGGATTTCATTTAATTTCCTAAAGGTTTTAGGTGGTAACTGAAGTAATATGAGAAAAAGAAATGTGAACCTAAATGAGCATCAGTTTTAAAGGAAAGTCATGAAATAAATAGGATATTAGCAATAGCTTCCTATCTAAAAATCATAGCTTCAGAAACTTTAGAAAAGTGATCATTATTTACTATAGAAATATAATTTTCAATGTATATTACATTAAAATATAATAATAAAGTAAAAAAGTTACACATTTAAAATGTGATTTTCATCAAATAATGAAAATAATACTTGTGAAATTAAATATATCTTTATATCATTAGTACTGTCCCTCAATTTGCTCATCAGGTAGCTCTTTTAATACAATAAACAAAACCAGGCATAAATTGCTTGTAATTTGAATTAAGATCTCATTTTGATTTATTAAATACATTGGAAAAATAAATAGTTAAATTCAGTTTTGGAAACTCAAAGTCAAAATGCATAGTTCTTGGAAATCATATTTCTTTATTAAAAATAATACTTGTGGAAAAGAAGTTATATGTTTCTGAAACTGTCTTTTAATCTCTCTTCTTTCTTTTGTATTCTGGGAAATAACTAATAGATATGTAGCTTATATTTCTATTTACTCCTTAGTAAAAAAACAAGTTTCCTATAAAAAATATAGAGACACTTGGTGTACTGATTTCAATGAGAGCTTGGTTTCATTGGCCCCAGATATAGTTTTAGTGAGCATAAAGGAAAGATACCCTGTCAAATGGTTATCTTCTAGCAACTCTTGTGGGACCTTTCAGTCCTGAGGTTGCTTAGTCTTGGACTTATTCCCCAATACCGAGGCAAGACCTTTCCGTGTTCTCTACTCAATGCCCAGTGAATCATGCGGTTTTCCAGGCTGACTGGTGGGAACAGGCACTCTTCCCAGCCCTGCGTGAGCACTGGGCACAGTAAGTTCTAATCATTTTCTGGCTTCAGGTGGTTTCCTAACTTGCATAAACTGATCTCCCTGAATACTTCAGGGACCCTCCACTGCCTGTTTCTAGAGTTCTCTGTGTAGTTCTCTCCTCTCCAGTATCCTTTTTTATGCAATAGATACCTTGGTCTCTCTTTTAAATCACAGCTCCATATTCTCAGCTTTGGGAGGTCACCAGTGTCCCCTCGCCTCCCTCTCTCTTTCTGTGTTGCAGCTGGGAACTCAAGGTAGGCTGGGGCAATCGCAGGACTTACTTCATTTCTTTCTCCTCTCTGGGATCACTGTCCTTTGTTGCCTGTTGTTCCAATTCTTGAAGACCAATTTTGTTCTTGGTTTTTGGGTTGTTTCAGGCAAAAGGGTAAATCCTGTCCTTGTTACTCTCTCTTTGCTGGTGTACATCCACTTTTACTGCAAAGTTTAAAATATGACTGTAACACATCCAATCTTTCAGCATTTAGTTAAAATTATTAAAATGCTGTTTTTGCTTTTTCATTCAAATATTGGTAGACAATCACTAACTACATATCATTTCAATGTTTCTGATCTTTATATTCTATACACTTCAGTCCATATAGTTTCACTTTTGATATATTTGTTTGTTCTTATTTGAAATTCTCTAAAATACTCTTTTTAAGTCATTTCCTTTTTGTATGTCACAATAGGGGCCACCTAGAGAGTTCTTAAATTTTGGAAAATAAAAAGAATATGTAAAAATTGGCACTTTTTTTTTTTTTTTCAAAATCTTGTTTCAAGTGATTCTTGAGACACAACCCTAGCCTTCACTGATCCATTGTCAATCTGAAGCTGTATTCATCTGCCTCTAAGTCCTGACTACTTAACCTCCACTTAGGTCTCTGCCACTGGCCCCTTGAAGTCTGTTGTTCCTAGGGAATATGCCATTTTCACACTTCTGGGTCAGGGAGGCCTATTTTGAATTTCAGAGACCATTAAAGGCTGTGTGATGATGGAAAATTTACTTAATCCCCTGATTTCCAGTTTGTTTGTTTTTTTTAATATATAAAGCAGACCAAATGATGCCACTCTGAATGGTTGTTGGGAATTAAAAACAATTAAGTAGCACAATAGCTAGAAAGTAGAAATATTGCTACTAACTATAGTGCCTATCTTACATTTGGTGTATTTTTTCCCAAATGCACCCTAATTTTTAAAAATATAATTTATTACAGAGATTGTGAACTGGCAAAATAATCATACACATGTGTAGAATTACCATACAAAACCCCTTCACTAACACACCACACCTTGCTGGAACATTTGGTACAGATTATGAGATAATATCATCAGACTATTACCACCAACCATGGTCCATAGCATACATTTGGCACATTTTTCCACACACCTCCATTACCAACACAGTACATCTTTGGCATTGATGTGAGAATATTATAGTATTGCTGTTAGCCACAGTCTATAGGTTGCACCAATTGTAGTTTTCCCATGCTTCTCCACATTCCCACCACCCTGCAATAGTGGTATACATCTACTCTAGCTCACAGAAGGACACTCTTGCATTTGTACCCTCAACCACAATTCTCATCCACTTCTGGGTTCACTGTGTTATTCAGTCCCTAGATTATTCTTTAGCTTTCTTTCAACTGACATTTACTTCCTCAGCCACAATCCCATTTGTAAACCAGTTGCTACTCACTATAATGTGTTACCATCAACTCTATCCATTTCCACACTTTTGCAGTCAAGTTAATTAAAGCTTCTACATACATTAAGCATTAGTAGTTCTTCTCAACCCTTGTCTTATGTTCTAATAGCCTATACTCTAAGTTTTAACTCTATCTGTTTATTCTTCGTATTTAGTTCATATTAATGAGACTATTTGTCCTTTTGTGACTGGCTTACTTCACTTATTATACTGTCTTCAAGATTCATCCATGTTATCACATGTGTCCCAATTTTATTTCTTCTGGCTGTAGCATAGTATTCCATTGTATGTATAGACCACATTTTGTTTATCCATTCATTGGTTGATGGACACTTGGGTTGTTTCAATCTTTTGGCAACTGTGAATAATGCCTCTATGAGCATTGGTGTGCAGATGTCTGTTCATGTCATAGTTTTTAGTTCTTCTGGATATATTCCTAGTAGAGGGATTGCTGGATCATATGGCAGTTCTATATTTATCTTCTTGAGGAACTGCCAAACTGTCTTCCACAGAGGCTGCACCATTTTACACTCCCACTAACAGTGAAGGAGTGTTCCTATTTCTCTACATCCTCTCCAGCACATATTGTTGTCGGTTTTTTAAATAATGGCCGTTTTATGTGGTGTTAAATGATATCTCATTGTTGTTTTAATTTGCATTTTCCTAATAAATGGAACATTTATTCATGTGCTTTTTGGCCATTTGTATTTCCACTTTGGAGAAATGTCTATTTAAATCATTTGCCCATTTTTAAATTGGATTGCTTGCTCTTTTATTGCTGAGTTGTATGATCTCTTTATATAGAATGGAAATGAAGCACTTTTTGGATAGGTGGTTTCCAAATATTTTCTCCCATTGAGTGGGCTGCCTTTTCACCTTCTTGATGAAGTCCTTTGAATCACAGAAGTGTTTAAGTTTGAGGAGGTCCCATTTATCCATGTTTTCTTTCATTGTTTGTGCTTTGGGTGTAAGGTTAAGAATCCACCACCTACCACCAGGTCATGAAGATGTTTCCCTACATTTTCTTCTAGGAGCTTTACTGTACTTGCTTTTATATTTAGGTCTTTGATCCATTTTGAGTTAACTTTTGTATAAAGTGTGAGATAGGGGTTTTCTTTCTTTCTTTTGGCTATGGATATCCAGTTCTCCCAGAACCATTTGTTGAATAAACTGTTCTTTCCCAGCTGGGGGCTTTTGACAGGCTTGTCAAAAATCACTTGGCCATAGATGTGAGGGTCTGTTTCTGAACCATCAATTCGGTTCCACTGGTCTGTGTGTCTATCTTTATGCCATTACCATGCTGTTTTGTTTGTTTTTTTTTTTTACCACTGTAGCTAGGTAATATGATTTAAAGTCTGGAAGTGAGAATCCTCCACCTTCATTTTTCCTTTTTAAGATATTTCAGGCTATTTGGGGCCTCTTACCCTTCCAGATAAATTTGATAATTGTGTTTTCCATTTGTTTAAAAAATGTTGGTGGAATTTTTATTGGGATTGCATTGAACCTGTATATCAATTTGGGTAGAATTGACATCTTAATGATATTTAGTCTTCCAACCCATAAGCATGGAATGTTCTTCCAATTATTTAGGACTTTTTTTTGTTTCTTTTAACAATTCATTACAGTTTTCTGAATACAAGTGCACTATATCCTTGGTTAAGTTTATTCCTAAATATTTGATTCTTTTAGTTCCTGTTGTAAATGGAATTTTTTTCCTGACTTCCTCCTCAGATTGTGAATTACTAGTGTATAGAAACACCACTGATTTTTGCATATTGATCTTGTATCCTGACACTCTACTGAAATCATTTAGCTCTAGCAGCTTTGTTGTAGAGTATTCAGGACTTTCTAGATATACAATCATATCATCTGAGAATAGTGAAAGTTTTAATTCTTCCTTTCCAATTTGGAAGCCTTTTATTTTTTTATTTTTATTTATTTTTTGCCTGATTGCTCTAACTAGAACCTCTAGCACTACATTGGACAACAGTGGTGACAATGGTCATCCCTGACTTGTCCCTGATCTCAACTGGAAAGATTTCAGTCTTTCACCATTGAGTACAGTGTTAGCTGTGGGTTTTTCATATATGGTCTTTATCATGCTCAGAAAGTTTCCTTCAATTCCTGTTTTGTAGTATTTTTATCAAGAAAGGATGCTGTATTTTGTCAAATGCCTTTTCTGTGTCAATCGATAAGATCATGCGATTTTTTTTCTTCTTTGATTTATTAAAGTGGTATATTATGCTGATTTTTTCTTGTGTTGGACCAGCCTTGCATGCCTGGTATAAAACCAACTTGATCATGATGAATAATTCTTTTAATGTGCTGTTGGATTCGATTAGCAAGGATTTTATTGAGGATTTTTGCATCTGTATTCATTAGAGAAATGGGTCTATAGTTTTCTTTTTTCATAATGTCTTTATCTGGCTTTTGTGTTAGGGTGATATTGGCTTTGTAGAATGAGTTGGGTAGCATTCCTTCTTGTTCAATTTTTTGGAAGAGCTTGAGTAAGATTGGTATAAATCTTCTTTGAATGCTTGGTAGAACTTACCTGTGAAACTGTCTGGTCCTGAGCTTTTCATATTGGGGAGGTGTTTGATGACTGTTTCAATCTCTTTACTTGTGATTGGTTTGTTGAGGTCTTCTATTTCTTCTAGGGTCATTGTAGGTTGTTTGTACATTCCTAGGAATATTTCCATTTCATCTATATTGTCTAGTTTTTTTGGCATAAAGTTGTTCATAGTATCCTCTTATGAGCTCTCTTATTTCTGTGGGGTCAGTAGTAATGCTCCCATTTTCATTTTTTATTTCATTTATTTGCATCTTCTCTCTTTTTTTCTTAGTCAGTCTAGCTAAGTGTTTGTCGATTTTGTTAATTTTCTCGAAGAACCAACTTTTGGTTTTGTTAATTCTCTCTATTGTTTTTTTTTTGTTCCCAATTTCATTTATTTCTGCTCTGATCTTTGTTATTTCATTTCATCTACTTCCTTTGGGATTAGTTTGCTGTTCTTTTTCTAGTTCCTCCAGCTGTATAGTTAGGTCATTGATTTTAGTGCTTTCTTCTTTTTGAATGTAAGCATTGAGGGCTATAAATTTTCCTCTCAACACTGCCTTCACTGCATCCCATAGGTTCTGAAATGTTGTTTCATTGTCATTCATATCAAGATATTTATTGATTTCTCTTGAAATTTCTTCTTTGGCCGAGGGATTATTTAAGAGTTCATTCAATCTCCATATATATGTGGATTTTCCCTTTTTCTGTAACTTGTTGATTTCCAACTTTATTCCATTATGATCAGAGAAAGTGCTTTGTACAATTTTGATTTTGTTGAATTTATTAAGATCTGCTTCATGGCTGTTCTAGTCAGGGTTCTCTCGGGAAACAGAATCAACATGAGATCTCTGTTAAAAATATAAGATTTTATAAGAGTCTCTCACGTGACCGTGGGGATACACAAGTCCAGGTTCCGCTGGCAGGCTGCAAGCCAGGGGCTCC
>PVKH010032192.1:0-12208 GCA_004027955.1 Chaetophractus vellerosus | reverse complement strand
CCCCCCCCCCCTTGCTGCTTGTGCTCGCAGTGTTCATTTTTGCTTTGCGTTTTTCCATTCTGCTTATCTCCCCCTGTTGCGTCAGCCCACCGCACAGCGGCTTGCCTTCACCAGGAGGCCCCGGAAACCGAACCCGGGGCCTCCCATGTGATAAACCAGAGCCCCACCAATTGAGCCACAGCCGGTTCCCTTCTTCTTTTTTTAAGAATAAGAAATTCAGATTTACTAATACTTAATATACAGATTGACATGCATTGGAAGTACATGCTTGACATTTTTGTACTGTTAGGCCTGTGTGATCAAAAAAGTGTGGAGAGCACTACTAGGCAATGAGGAGCCACAGAAGGATTACAAATGAACCCCAACTGGCTACCATTATCACAACCAGCCTCACAAGTGTGGCTACCAAATGTGTACCCTCAACTGCAGAAGGGACTGATGGACACACACACACACACACACACAAATATATATTTAACCGAGTCACAGAACATGATAGGGTTGAATTACTAAACTGAAGCTCTACGCCAAGAAGCATCACGAGAACTCTGCCTGTGGACAGGCAAGTGATTAAAAATGCCCACTTCTAGATACCAAGTCTTAGTGGTGAAAAGAAATACTGCAAGATGCAATAAAGCACCAATTTTTAGAAAGGCAACAGAGGCAGGCCTTTCTGGTTATGTGCAGACGACGGCTTCTTCTAAATAAAAACCCAATGAAACGAAGAAAGAGAGTTGCAAAAACCACAAGCCCAGAGAATAACAACTCAAAAGAGACCCGAAAAGGTGCCAGCTCCTGAGGCTCATGGCCCGCAGCCTCCGGAGCCCTCATGACATCTGCGCCAAGGGGCTGACGCAGGCCGATTTTCAAAGCCAGAGCACACGGTGCAAGAACAGGCCAAGCACCCCCTCCTCAAGGCACAGTGCTCAGGGGGCCCTTCAGGGGCCCATGAAGATAAGCAAATCAGGATCCCAAGTCAAGAGACGCCACAAACAAAACAGAAAGAAAAGGTAAGAGCCAGATGATGGAACCATCCTGTCTTCCTAATACATTCAGTCTTAACACAAAATGAGTTAGAATGAAGTGCAATGCAATTAAACTAACAACTTTTGAATGAATTTGGGATTCTTCAGTAACATGTACTAAATTCCACTTAGCTTTATCTCCTATATAAGGCAACTTAGGCAGATGACAAGTTTCCCCCATGATGAAAGCAAAAACTCAGCAATACTATTATGATTTTTAAAGAGAAAATTCATGCACCCCTTTTTGAAATCACCATCTTTCCCCCAGTTCTCCAGCACCTCCTGTCTAAATCGGGTGTCCAGGAACACAAGGCTCTCCCTTCTGTGGCACTGATCGACTGGCTTCTGCCTGCATCAATACCAGAGTCTTGCTTCTCAGAACCTTATAATAACACTTAACATCTGTTAGATTAACTTCCCTCACCGGGATTCTTCACGTCTTGAATATTCTCGGCCCTTTAAGTTTCCCATGTCTATTTGGGGAGAACGGAAGTCTTTGCAACACTGAGTCTTCCAATACATAAACATGGAATATTTCTCTATTTACTCACATCTTCCTTAAATGTCTCAACAAAGTTTTATAATTTTCTCCTACAAATGTGTTAACATCACTTTTTAGACTTATTCTTTGTGATTTATTTTTTTGATGTTAATGTAAACAGTAGCTTTAAAATGATTTAATTTCCTAACTGCTGGTGCAATATAGAAAACAACGATTTTAGGGTATTCATTTTGCATCTAGCTGCCCTGCTCTCTGAGGAGCTCTGATAGAGGCTGTAAATCCCTTCATTTTCCGGGGTACACCTGGCACCTGCACTGTGAGACTGTCTCCAGAGCAGCACTGCAGAGACACAGGGAGGTGCTGTCCCTTCTGCTGCTCCTGATTGCAGAGGAAAACTTTCCATGTCTCACCATCGAGTTTATTTTGTAGGTAACAGTTATCAGATTAAGATATTGACTTATAGAGTCAATGACATCCTGACAAAGTCCAACACACCACTTTTGTGGACCTGGATAAGCTGATTCTAAAATGTACATGGAAACGCAAAAGGTCAAGACACTCTGGAGAAAAGGAACTCGGTGGGAGGACTTGCAGTTTCAGAAGTCAAGACTTACTTAAAGCTTCACTAATGAAAACGGCCAAGCTCTGTACCACCACAGAGAACGGAACCTAGAAACAAGTTTGTGCATATATAGACCCTTGATTTTACGGCAGAACAGTGAGGGAAAGCCAACTTTTCAATAGACAACCCATGTACCCAGAGGCAAAAAACAAAAACAAAAACAAAAACAAAGGAATTACTGCCACGGACAGGCAAAAGCCGCCATGGGCAGGGCAGGTCGCCTGCGAATCGAGCGCAGCCAGCCACCCGCGAACTGAAAAGCCGGCCGTGATGGAAGCAGAAGCCGCCCACAAGCGGGGAAAGCCGCGCCTGCGCAGTGACCAAGTCTCGGCGTGTCGCCGCAGCAGGGGGGAAGGGGAGATATGTAATAAAAAAAAAAAAATTAAAAAAAAAAAAAACAAAAACAAAGGAATTTATCTCTACCTCACATCATATCCAAAAATAAACTCGGGGTGGGTTACAGACTTAACATCTAAAAGGCAAAACTTTAAAGCTTTTAGAAAGTAATACAGAAGAATATCTTATGCAGGGAGGCAAATAAGGAAGTTCTTGAACAAGATGCTAAAAACAACAATCATTTAAAAATTGATAAATTGAGTTAAAAGTTAAAAATTGTTTTTCATCAAGACACCACCAAGAGAATGAAAAGGCAAATCAGGGAACAGAGCTATTTGAATACATATAAACCATCAGACTCACAACCAGAATATATGAACATTTCTAATAAATCAATAAGAATTCAGAATACCAATGAAACAATAGGCCAAGTCTTAACCAGGCATTTCACAAAATATATCCAAATGGCTAACTGCACATGAAAAGATTGTTAATCTCATTATAATCACAGAAATGCAAATTAAAACCACAACGATATGCCATTAGACACCTAGCAGGCTGAAAAACACGAAATACTCTGACAATGCCAAGTGTTGGGAGATGTGGAGCTACTGGAACGCTCAAGCACTGTGGGTGTGACTGTGAGGTTTGGCATTCTCAAGTGAAGGTGAAGGTATATGGGCTCAGGAACTGTACTCCCAGGCACATACCCTAACGGAACTCCTACATATGCACCAGAAGTGTAAAAGAAGCATCGTTCTAATAGCCCACACTGGGAACAACCCAAATGCCCAAGAGTAGTGGATCAAGATAAATATAACACACTGCCATATATCTAATATGTTAAAATTATGGAGACAAATGAAACAGTTATATGCAACATGGATAAATATTATAAGACATTGTTGAATGAAAAAAAGAGACAAGATAAAAATGATCCATTCAGTATGATTTCATTCAAATAAAGTACAGGAAAAAACGATTCTATAATGTCACCACCTAGGTATGTAGCTCTAAACCTATGAAGGACCCACAGGCAGCTCTCAGGTGCCTAGTCTGGTGGTGAGTACATATCTGATTTACATGCTTCTCCATGTGAGTTATATTCCTAATAAAACAGGCTAAGAATACATGCACATGGCAAAACAATCCCAAAGCATATGAGAACACCCGTCAGGACACACGCCTGCCCCTCCACACCCCATTCTGGTCATCATCTCTCCTCCCACAGATGTCCACCGCTGTCAGGTGAGCTGTGTGCACTTTAGGCAAATATATGTATATGTTTTCAATACTGGCTTTAAATAAATCAACACTGACAAATCCTAAACTAACCTCGATCTACTTAGGACTGGACACACACACACACACACACACAATCCCTACACATTTCCTATCATTATTCTGCATCATGTTGTTTCTGAGTAGCTTTTTTATTGAAAAATTTCCCCATCAAGATGAAGTTCCAAGTGGTCTCTAATTTTCTAGTTGTATAAAGATATATAAACACACACACAATCTCCCACTCTCTCAAAGAAAAGATCAGAAGTTAGGATCCTAAATGCATAAAATAAAAATTTTGCTATGACTAGCTTGTCAGATCCAAAGTATCTCAGGTGAGAGAAATGAATCAGAAAACTAAGGTTTCAGAGTAGGCCCCAACCTTGAGGACAGAGTCTGCAACATTAGAAATTAATTTTTAAAAGGTGTCCAACATACTACAATATTCTTGCATCAATGCCAAAGATGTACTATGTTAACAACAGGGGGCATGGAAGGAATAAACCAAGTGCACGCTGTAGGCCGTTGTTTGTGTAAGAGCCTGATGACGTTCTCTCATGGTCTATGACAAAGGTCCCACAGCAATGTGGTGTGCTGGTGGAGGGGTGTTGTATGGGAATTCCACACATATGCATGATTGTTCTGTAAGTTCACAACTTCTCTAATAAAAATATATTTAAAAAAAAAAGGTTTCCCACAAATACATGTTACGCACTGTACTAGGCACAGACATTACAGAGATACACCAAGACACAATATGTGACCTAAAAGGAAAATACCTAAAGTATGTGGGAAGTACAACAAAAGAGGCGTGCAGGAAGTACTGCAAGGCCTGAGAGGGAAGCAATGATGGGACGAAGGCTCGGGGAGGCTGAGGCCATCTGCGGAGGGAAGGACCGTCACCTGAGTGGGGAAGACCTGACCTGGAGGGAACCCCCACCTCCCAAGTCAGGTGGCCTGAAACTTCAGGACAAATTAAACAGGGCGCATTTTCCTAGAAAATTGCTCTTACTCAAGAAGACAGTACCATAAACGAGGATGATAAGATCTGATTACATTTTACATAGCTTAAATTAGACTGAATACTTAATTATAAATTTTCAAAGAGGAGGGACTTTGGTTCACCATTTTATCCTCAGCATCTAAAACTGACCTAGTACATGGTGGGAACTCAAATATTTGTTGAATGAATACATCAATCGGAGAGAAACAAATTCAGGTTATTTAAAACATTTGTATTAAAATAATTAACACATATCAGAGTAGAACACAAAATCTACATAAACTTTTAAGATAAAACCAAAGTCTTCAAAGAAACTACTTACTTTTTATTTATTTTTTAAGTAGAAGTTGTAGGTTTACTGAAAAATCATGCATAAGATACAGAGTTCCCACAGACCACCCTGTCAGTCACTGCCTGTGGTAGTGTGGTACATTTGGTACAGCTCAGGAAAGAACATTTTTATAACTGAATTGTTAACTACAGTCCAGAAACTGCTAGCTTTTAACTGGCATTTCCACACTCCAGATTCTTTAGTCAGAGGTACTTTGATAGAACAATCTCAAGAATCCTGTGGGTAGATTTGAGTCACAGAGGGTTTTTAAAGCAGAAGAGTGAGGCAACTTCTAGAAATAAGAAAGATCTCTTCAGAAGCGACACACAGGTGAACTGAAGCAGAAAGATCGCCTTCAGAAGAGAAAGGGGGAAGCGGATCTGGCTCAAGCAACTGGGCTCCCGCCTACCAAATACGAGGTCCCACGATCAGTTCCTGGTGCCTCCTAAAGAGAAGCCGAGAAGAGAAGAAAAGCAGACACAGAGAGCACACAGCGAACAGACACAGAGCACAGTTCTCGAACGCCTCGTGGGGAATTCACCATTAATACACAAACAAAAACCTCAATTTTCACTCCTCTGGGTGGAGTCCACAGCGGGAGGACCAAGAGGGAGATAGTCCAATGAGCCTCGGGGCCCTGAGCCAAGACCTGCTGAGCTGGGCGCTTAGCCTGGAGCTCACGGTCAGCAGAGCAGCCTGGAACGGAAACCACCACGCAGTCCAGGCTCTGTGACACCCATTCAGACCCTCAGAACCAGGACTCGTTTGGACACACCCGGGAAAGGTGTAGCCACTCCAAGCTGGGGCCTGGAACCCCTAGCTCTCCCCAGGCCCTGCCAACCTGTGCTGCACCCAAAATCATCTCCACCCCAGGCCCACGGTCCACCCTCTGGTAATGGTGGCTCTCAGGACTCACATTAACTGCCGACGTCTCTCTCCTGGCGGTCACCAGTCACTGGGCCGTGCTAGCAACGTTAAAAGCACCGGCCAAGGACGCCTCGTGGCTCTTTCTGTCTCCGGGGGCTGTCTCAACACTGCTTGTGGGGGTGCAGAGTGGCCCACATCCTCCCGGGGGCCTTCTGACTCTGTCGCCGCGAGGGCCGTAGCCTCCTTCCTGTCAGTGGGGGGAGGCTCTGTGGAGAGGGGCCGCGTCCTGCCCTTCGCCCCTCCAACCTCCAGGTCGAGTTCCCAGCCCAGCACAGGCCCTGGAAACAGCAGGCGTTCAACAAATGCGTTCCAACAACACGAATGCAGGTGGCCACCGTGGCTGCCCCCACACTCCGGCCGCCTAGACCCACTGTCCTCAAAGAAGCTGACCGGAGCCGCGGCAGCACTGCCAGCGTCATGGGGCAGGAAAAATTGAGAACCCTCAACGAAGGGAAAGCTTCCACCTTTCTAAACCAGCGGTATTACTTCTCAAGTAGCACAGAAATTACAAAGAGAAGCATTTCAACCACAAGCTTGGATACAATAACACCTGCCAAAAACAACTCTAAGGTTACTCCACAGAAGACAGATCCCGTCACTGCCCCTTCCTAAGCCTGCTGGGGACCAGGCGTGCGGCAGGGCCACGACACAGAGCCAGGTGTGGCCGGGCAGGGCTGTGCACACGGCGCCTGGCGTGGCAGGCGCCACGCAGTCTGCTCTCAAGGGCACGACCACTTCCCGGCGGGGAGGGCAGGACACAGCTACGTGACCCAGGAGGGTAACTCCAGGAGGGAGCGCCAGCAGGTCCACCGCGCAGGGCCTGCTCTCACTGCCACACCGAGACGCGGCAGCTCGCGGCCTGGGCCGGGGATCGCCCTGGAACCTGCCGCCCCCAGGGGATCCTTCCTCCACAGCTCGGCCACAGGGTCACAGTTCCCAGACAGCACTTGCGCGTGGGTCCCCCGACCCGCACACTCCCAGCCGGAGGCCCCCACCCAGCTCGCGCTCACCCCCACGCCTTAGGAAACTCTCCAGGGCGGCAGGATCCACCAAGCAGACATCAGCAGCCCTGCGCTGGCGTTTTCAGGGGGGCGGAGGGCCGGCAAGCGTGCCCCCAGAGCTCAGGCCTCGCACATGAGCCCTGCAGGCCGCTTAAGTGGGGGGCACAGCGCGCCCCCACCCACTCAAATGGTGTATGCCAAGGAGCTGGCTAAAAGGTTCATTCTTTCTTGGAGAGGGAAAATTTCACCTAAATATTTGACGCTGTTATTAGTTGAAACAAGAAACATCCTTCTACTGGTGCGTGCTGGAAGACCTTTAGGTGGTCTTTACCTATTTTATCCCAACCTCACGGACACCGAGGTGACACTGAGTCATCCACAGAGGCGCTCCATTTAGAGCCTGCCCTGCTGCAGCAGGGGGACGGGGCTCCCCGGGGCCCCTGGCCTGCCCCCGCGCCTGCTGCCGCCCCAGGACCGGAGGAGGCCGGAGGAGAGAGCAACTTGCGCCGGCACTGGGCAGCAGCAGCTCCGGCCGCCCACCCGACCCCAGGGCCCCGCTCCTTGGCCTGGGCCCCTGCCCCCGCCATCCTCCGAGGACCCCCTTACAGCAAGTCCCTCTCAGGCTCCCAGGAACCACCGGGCGTCCTCTGCCTTTATTCTCCACTGCTATGTTTGAAACCAAAAAGGCTTTATGGCATAAGCAACACCACATTAATGGTGGGCCCCGCCTTCTCTCACTCCACCTTCTCAAGTCAGACACACGGATTCCTTGACCCAGCAGCAAACATGGTCTTGGGGTGTCTGGTCTGCACCCCAGGAGCTCACACAGCACCTGGAGGGCCCACCACGGCCACGCCACGGACCCTCCCAAGGCCTGTGAGGAGCAGTCACGTTTGGTGGTCTGAGGTGGTTTGGGAAAACTTGTCTACCAAGTCACTAAATTCTACTTTCCTGTACAAGACTTTTTTTTTTATGGTCCAAATTTCACCCTTGGACTTACGGTTAATACAACTTACGCTCCTGGCATTTTGAGGCCACCAAGAGGAAGTCACCCTTTTCACTTCAATCAGCAAACACGTATTACACCACCAACCCAGGAGGCGCAGAACGCAGGGACGCCGGGATACCTGGGTGCAGCCCAGCGCCACCTCATACTACCTCAGTGACCTTGGGCAAAAGCCTCTCTCTGGGCCTCAGTTTCCTCAGCTGGAAAATGGGGGTAACGGTTGTGAATCCACAGTTACAATGTGCTTAAAGCAATGCCTGACGTTATGCAAGTCCTCGCAAGTGCTGGTTGTTTTCTCTTAGCCACATGCCAGCTGACTGACTAGTTTATATCACTCAATCTTAATTTATGTTTCTACCCCTTCAAAAATGTACTCAGTAACCAAATTTGTATACCTAACAAAAGGCAGACTCTCAATTTGACCGTGTCTGGTTTTGCATAATGCAATTATCTGTGTGTTCTGGCAAACGGCGCACAGAACAGTGCTTTGCTGTTCTAGCTCTTAGAACAGTGCAATGCAACAGTAGTAAAATATAGGTTGAAAGAGGCTGAACGTACCCTGATTCTAAAGGTTCCAGATGTGCCAACCAAGCGGAAGAGCCAATCTCTGACAAGTTCATAAATATTTCCACCCATGAAGAAATGAGTGGAAAACTTTGATAGATTTATAATGGATTATGGAGAAGCTGATTTTTTGGGGGTGGGGTTGGGTGCGGGAAGTAAGAACTGGACAGTAGCAAGCGGCCAGGGCTGGGAACTGCTGCTCTTCCAGTTGACCAATTGGGCCTCAGTTTCCACATCTGAAAAATAAGGTTCTTTCTGGCTCTAAGAGACCATGAAAAAAAGCCTCTCTCAGGGACTAGAGTGGCAGTAGCAAATCCTGGCGTGTGTGTGTGTGTGTGTGTGTGTGTGTGTGTGTGTGTGTGAAAACACAGCAGGGGCTCCAAGCAGAAGTTGGGCGAAGACCAGCATGTGTGTGCTCCAGGCCAAGAGACAAGACGAGGTGGGCACGCAAGGGAGGAACGTGACGAGACCTAGGGGCCGGAGCCTAGAAATGGGATCTTCTTCTCTGTGCGTTACTGACTATAGGCTTTTAACTTGACAAGAACTTGATAATCAATTGTTAACATATGATACATAAATATGTATCACCTGTTTTTGAAGAATTTTTGTTCTCAGAAAAACACACATGCTCGCTGTAAAGTAAAAGCAATTCAAACCATACAAGAGAGGAGAGCTTGGAGGTAAGCACTGGGTACCTGGCTGTGCAGCTCTCTGGGGCCCCACGCCCACGGGCAGGCCGAGTCCTCGTGCGCACCCTGAGACTCATGCTTCCACGCTCCTCTGCTTTTTACCTCATTCGACCCTATGCCAAGGATATCTGTGTATACCAACAAACAGATCAACACTGTACTTAATTGGAACGGCACTGTACACGTGTGCTGTAATTTAGTAAATCAAATCATCACTTTCATGGCATTTTGTTTTTTATAAGTAATGTTAAAAATGAAGCTCTAACTTCTAAAACCTCACTAAAAAGCCAATGATTGATTTTGTAAAGGACTCACACCAACAAGGGCAAGGAAAAAGGAGAGGAAATCCCATCAAGGGGATTGCCAGGCTGGAGAGCGGGTGCCAGGCTCAGCAGCCGGTCAGGGAGGCAAGGCAGGACAGGCTGTGGCTGTGGGCAGCAGAGCGGCCCCTGGCACACGCCCCAGGGGCTCAGGTAAGCACAGCACCAGGTGCCCTTGCAGTAGGGGTGCAGATGGCCAGCAACAGGAGGGCTGCTTGACAGCGTGCTTAGAAAGCAGCCCGCGCCTGGACCCTGGCCAGCGCCGGCTCAAGAACGAGCGGCCTCCGCTCTGGCAAGAGGAAGGCCAGCCCTCTGCTTCGTTGCTGGTAATGGCAGAGCAGGTACGAGCCAGCCCTCCACTGAGGTGACAGGAAAAGCTCCAGAGAAGTTTTTAAAACATCTGCTGAAGGGCACCCCAAGAGACAACAGGGCCCCACGGAGAAGGGCCAGCATCTGGGTCCTCTGCTGCCACCAAGGCTTCTGTCCCTACCTCGGGGGCCAAAGGTGGGGGAGGGGCTGTAAACCCCCATCTCACTGGGATACACAAGCTAGAGCAACTGTGGCAAACTGCTAACAAATCGCTGAAATATAAAAATGAAACTTTAAAAAATACCATTCTTGAAACTTTTCCATAATTTTGAAATTATTTCAAAATGTTAAACACATACACACCCTCCCCACAAATAAAGAATGGAAGTTGAATGTGACCAAATGCCATCTTCAGATCTACTGAGATGCTCATTTATTTTCCTTTGCCTGTTAACCCTAACCACACACCACGATTGTGCTCCTTTCCCTCCTCAGGCCAGTCAATCCTTTCCTTTCTCCGCCTTACTCCCCCCACCTCCAAAACCACTCTTGGACTTAACTCTCTTCTTTTCAGTTTCCTAATTCAGGAATTTCTGCTTTTGTCTTTATACAGACTACTTTTATTCTTGTCCTTTTCTCTTGTGAGTGTTTAATTACTTTCACTTCGTAGTAACGATATTCACACATTAACTCTGTACGCTGTCACTTCGCTCCACTCGCTGCTCGCACGTCCATCCACTGGGCAGTGACGGTGGTCCGCCCATGGGCTCAGGTCCACGTGGGCAGCGTGGGCTCGACCTCAGTCCCGCTCGCCCCCTGCCCGCCGATTCCCGGGTGATGCTTCTGCTTGCTCGTGTGTACCACGAGGGCACTGCAGGACCTCCTTCCAAGGGTGGGTGTAAGGAGTGGGACGGTAAGCGCGCGATGCTCAGAGCCGTGCTCACAGCGTACTAACTATCAGCCGCTGCTCAAAGTCTACGGGGCGCCATGCTGCATCCAAGATGTCGAGGGTCAAGCACTCCACAAGACAGACAAGGCCCCTGCTCCCATGGAGGCTTCACGCAAGTGGGCAAGCTTAAACCACACACACACACACACACACACACAGTTTTAGGGAAGAAAATTAGGGTGCTGTGACTGGACGACTGCGGGTCACGGGGGCTCATCCCTGGGGAGGAGTCCTGAACTGCAACGCCAACGCCGAGGAGAAACCGCAGCCTGAACCGGGGAAGGGGAAAGGCGCGGGGGCGCCTGCTGGCTGCCAGGTGCAGGTTCCCCGCGGCCTGAGGGGCCTTAAGGATGCCTGGTCTCTAACCGCTGCACTCATTCCTCTTTTTTTTTTTTTTTAATTATGAGAGACTATGGTTTCTACTTATTTCTACTTTTTGGAAATTGAGGGAATTTTCTCTGTGAACCATTACATATTTAAAATCCTACACCACCAGCACGTGCCCTCCGGCCACACTGGGTTCTCTGCACATGACCTGTGGAGGACTGAGCAAGGCCGGCGTGTCTCCTCTCACCACTGCAGCCACCAATGTTGTCTTACATTCCCCACAGTTCTTGCTTGGCGTGTTTCGATGCTAAATCACTTAGGGCACCTATGTTCACGGTAGCTGTACCATCCTACACCATGAGGTAACCCTGTTCCACTCGGTCTTTTCTGCCTTGAATTCAACTTTGTCCAGTGTCAATATTAATGTCATGACCCCTTGCTTTTCTTTTTCATTTGCTTATTGAACTGTGTCCCCCAGAAAGTCATGATGTTCTAACTCACAGTCCCATGAATGTGACCCTATTTGGAAAAGGAATCTCTGAAGATGTGATTAGTTAAGAGGCCAAACTGGATCAGGGTGGGTTCTAATCCAGTAGGACAGGTCCTAAGAGGGACATGAGGACACAGACACGGGAGAAGCAGGCCTTGTGAAGACCCAAGCGGAGACTGCAGGGCTGCAAGCCAGGAGTGCCAACGCAGACCCTGCCCACAGCTGCCTTCAGACCTCTGGCCCCCCGACTGGGAGGGGCCAAGTCTGCTGTTTTATGCCACCGGGTCTGAGACCCTTTGTTGTGGCAGCTCTAGGAAGCGCAGATACCCAGTGTAGCTCTGCTCTCGCTTTCTTTTGAAATATCCTTTTATATATTGCCCACATCATCTCAGGACTTAAAGCTGAAGTCAGAAGGAGCATGTTTGTTTGTTTTATAAAGTAATGCATATATAAAGGCAAACTACCTTTTAAAATTATGTAAGTAATCCTTAAAGCTAGCCTAGAAAAATATATGCAAAAACCCAGA
>PVKH010032191.1:0-12209 GCA_004027955.1 Chaetophractus vellerosus | reverse complement strand
AAGGGGCAAAACTAGGGACAGGGAGGCCTTTAGGAAGTTATGCAAGCGGCTGAGCAGAGAAGATGGTCACCCCTAGGGCAGTGGCAGTTGGGTGTGAGAAAAGCGAGCAGATTCATCTAGCAGAGCTGTGCGGGTTGTGTATGACCTGTGCTGGTTCTGATTGGTTGGTGTGCACACCATACTAGGTGTTAAAGATCTCAAGTATGACTCCAGAAAGGAGATGATGCAAAGAGAGGATTGAGAAGTACTTAGGAAGTAGAGTAGACATGTGAACAGATGTTGCAATATAGTGCTATGAGTACGGGGATCCCCCTGGATATAAGGTATGTAGCTGATTCCAACAGGAGGGTGATTAACTGGGTGTGTACAAGAAGACTTTGAAGAGAATGTGATGTCTGAGCTGGTTTTCCTCATGCAGAAAATGGGATAAGGGTTTTACAGGCAGAGGAAACAGCATGTGCCTAATTGGTAAAGTACTAAAACTGTGTGTGATATTCAGGTATATACATATCAATTGACATTGCAGAACAATAATCTCCAAAATGAGAAGGCATGGTAGAGATGTTACTAGAAAGGTATTTTATCTTGCAAGGCTTTGGAGTGGATGAAAACCACTCAGCTAAACAAAATTAATATGTTTTATAAATGATATTATACCAGTTATTGGAGTATTTTAGTCCAGGAGTGAATTGTCCATACCTTGTTTTATGTGCATTAATTTGAAACAAATTCAAGGTGAATGAAATAAGAGAGATCTAGTACCTCTTTATGTAATGTTGCCTAATTTTCTTTATATCGCTTTCTTTAATGGAATTAAATATTGCTGGTTTAAAAAAGAGCCACAGAGCCTCTCCAAAATAGAGAATAGCTTATAGGAAATTAGATTGTTCTTGCAAATTGATTCTACTTTATTTATACAATGATTGTTTACATATTTTCATGGCTTATTTTTATGATGTTAGCATAGGACTTTATGATTTTAGGGTCATGTACAAAGATAACCATCTATATGATATATGAAACCAATTAAAAATAGAGAAGGGGAGTAATTCGGCCTACACTATTCCTGAATTGGTGTCAGGGCATGATACTGTGTACTTATACTTTGATCTAGCTCTCTGAATCCTTCAGGTCTCTTCTTCATTGCCTCTTCCTCATGGAAACCACAGACCCTATTTTATTTGCCTTTAGAACCCTGAACAATTTTTCCTATTACAATTTTATTTTAAAAATTACTTAAATTTGTTTTAATGTCCAACTTCTTGCCAAACTGATAACAACTTGAGAGAAGGTACAATGCCTTGAGAGACCGGAACTATGACAGGAATTATGACTATTTGGTCAGTGGTTCTGGGTCTTGTCAGAGAAATTAGAATCAAATCTAGACATCACCTCCCAAGTCTCATCTGTAAAATGGCAACTACTGCTACCCAGGTAAATCTTGTCTTAATTTACCACCACTTTCCCATCTAGAGTTCTAGTTTTATGAAAAGAGAATGTGACATCTAGTTTATATGTCCAGTGCCTCTAACATTTCCTGACATAACATAGGCTCTTAATAAATATTTGTGGAACTAAAGAAGTATTACATAACATATGTAGCTACATAGAGTTATGGTAAAGGTTAAATACATTTATATTTCTAAAGCTTTTGGTATAGTACCTGTGACAGAGTAGGTACTTAGTAATTAAAAAAAATCCTATTTTTACAGTAACTGGTGCTTAAAACAGTATTTATTTTGAAACAGTATTTGAAATGTTTTGTTCGTCTTTTTGTGTATATATGTTTCCATTTCTCTTGGATTAATATCTAGAATAGGAATGACTGGGTCTTGATGTAGATATATGTTTAACTTTATAAGAACCGCCAAACTTTTCTCCACAGAGATGATTTCGTTTCATACTCCCACCAACAGTGTATGAAAATCTGGGTTGTTCGACATCCTTGCCAACAGTTGGTGGTGTTCTTTATAAATTTAGTCATTCTACTGGGGGTGTAGTGGTATTTCATTGTGTTTTTAATTTGCATTTTCTCTGATGACTAAAGATGTTGCACAATTTTTCACGTGCTTATTGGCCAGTTTGCATATCTTCTTTTATGAACTGTCCCTTTAAGTATTTTGCTCATTTTATTTGGGTTGCCACTATATGATTGAGTTTCTCTAATGTTAACATCTTACAACACCATGGCACACTCATCAAAATGAAGAAATTGACATTTGATACAATCCTATTAGTTAAACTACAGGCTTTATTCAGATTTCCCCAGTTTTTCCACTAACGTAATATCTGTTTCAGGTTTTAATCTAAGATACCAGATTTAATTTAGTGTTTATGTCTCCTTAGTCTCCTCCAATTTGTGAGTTTCTTGGGTTTTTCTTGTCTTATAATACCTTGACAGTCTTGAAACATTCTGGTCAAAACTTTTTAGAATGCCCTTCAATTTTTTCTTCACAGGCTTTTGATTAGGAGAAGTTTAAAAAATTGTGTGGAGTTCCATTTGCCAGTGATTTCTTATACAGCAGTTCTTTTCTATGTTCTGTCCAAAAAATCTTTGATTATCCAAGCTTATGAAGATATTCTTCTGTGTTTTCTTCAGAAAGCTTTATAATTATAGCTTTTATATTTAGGTCTATGATCCAACCTGAATTATTTATTCTCTGTGATGTGAGGTAGCAAGTTCAGGTTCACTTTTTTTTTTTTTTTTCTATATGGATACCTAACTTTCCAAATACCATTTTTTAAAAGACTGAGATTTTTCCATTTTATTGCTTTGGTGCCTTTGTCAAAAATGAAATGATTATATAAATGTGGGTCTATTTTTGAACTTTAGTCTGTTTCATTGTTCCATTTGTCTTACATGTCAATACTACCACCTTGATTACTATAGCTTTAGAGCAGGAATTGATTTTTTAAAAATCTTAACAGAACAGACAGTAAACAGTTTAGGCTTGCCATAAGGTCTCTCACACAATTCCTCAACTCTGTCACATAGCATGATAGCAACCATAGGTAATATGGAAGTGAGTGGGAGTAGCTCTGTTCCAATAAAATTTATTTATTTACCTTTATTTTCTTACTACTTTGGATTTGATTTTTATTATAATATTAAAAAGAATTAAAAGTGATACTAGTGGACACTGTAGCTTTATATCCAATCCTAGAAGAAAATAGGTAGGTTTCTGAAAATCAGGTATGATATTACCTATAAATTTTTATAAATGCCATTTATCAGAGTAAGGAAGTTTCCTTCTATATTTAATTACTGAAAGATTTTTTATCATTGGGGTATTGAATTTTGTTAAATGCTTTATCTGAACCTATTGATAACATATTATTTTTGTTCTCTATTCTGTTCATGAGTGGGAGAAATATATTAACTGGTTTTAAAAGATTAAAGCGTATGTGTACTTCGGATAAATTCCATTTGATCATCATGTATTGCCTTTTTGATATATTCCTATATTTGATTTGCTAATATTTTGTTAAGGATTTTTAGATCTATGTTCATGTAGTAACAAGTATGTAATTTTCTTTTCTTTTAATATCCTTTCTTGATTTTTGGTATCAGAATTATGCTGGCCTCAGGAAAAGACCTGGCAACATTACCTCATCATCTATTTTTTTAAGTTGTTTGTATAAAATGATTATATATTTTCTTTAAATTTGATAGAACTCACCACTGAAGTCATCTGGGCATGGAAGTATTTTGTGCATGGAAAAATTTTCCCAAGGAATTATATTTATTTTGTAGTTATCTAGTAATATGTATTTTCTATATCTTCTTGTGTCAGTTTTGTGAGTTGTCTATGTCATTGAATTTGCCCCAATTCATCTAATTAGGAAAATGTATTCACATACAATTATTCATAATATTTTCTTATTATCCATTTAATGGCTTATGGATCTGGGGGGATATTCCCTTTTTCCTTCCAGATTGGTAATTTGTATTCTCTCTGTCTGCTTCTCTTTCTCTCTCTCTTTTCCCCTCATCAGTGAGGCTGATAATTTATCAATTTTATTGATCTTTTCAAAAATATGCTTTAGATCTAATTAATTTTCTCAGCGATTGTTTTCTATTTTGGTGATTGCTACTGTTATACTTACTATTTCCTTCCTTCTACTTTGGGTTTTATTTGCACTTATTTTTATAATTCTTTATGACAGAACTTTAGATAATTCATTTTAAACCACTTTTTTTCAAATGCAGGTATATAAAGCTATATATTTCCCTCTAAACACTGCTTTATCAGCATTCCACATGTTTTGAAATGTTATGTTTTTATTATCACTTAGGTCAAAATATTTCACTATCCCTTGTACTTTCTTACTTAATCCATGAGTTCTTTACAAATATTTTGTTTAATTTCTAAATTTCAGGGAGTTTTGTTTTGTTTTATTTTGAAATCTAATTTGATTTTGTTATTGTCAGAAAACATACTATATATGACACCATTCATTATAAATTTTTGAGACTCCTATGTCTCAGCGTATCTTTTATTTTGTGAAAATAATGTCTATTCTGCTATTGTTGGATGTAGTGTTCTGTAAATATTAGTTGCTCATAGGGACATTTAAATATTAAATATTTTTGGTCTACTTTTTCAAGCCTTTACTGAGACAGGGTTGTTAAAATTTCCAGTTGGAGATTTATAGTTATAGCTATGGATTTTGTCTATTTCACCCTTTAGTTCTGTCAGTTTTGATTCATGTATTTCAAAGCTCTGTAGTTAGTTGCATAAATATATCAAGCGTGTCTTTTTGATGAATTGATGTTTTTTATCATTGTGGCATTCCCTTTTTGTAATTAATCATGTTCCTTGTCTCAAAGTCTAATTTGTCAGTTTTTAAGGTAGCCACTCCAGTTTTTCAATGATTGTACTATTAGAATGATAATTTTTTCCCATTTGTTTATACATCTTTGGGTTATTATGTTCAAAATCTGTCTCTTGAGGACAGTATATAATTGGGTCTTGCTTTCTAATTCAGTTTGACAATCTTCATCATAATTGGAATGTTTAGTCTATTTACATCTTATATTTAATATAATTATTGAATATCTGTGAATTTAAATCAATTATATTGTTATTTCTGTTCTATTTGCCTTATTGGTTTTCTTTTTTTTCCCTTTCCTATTATATTTTGGACTTATTGAAGATTGTTATAGTGTTACAAGGCTCACTGAGTTGTCAAATATAAAGAACTTGAAGACAGTTGCTTCTTAAATTTTATCCAGTTTGTAGGTTACAGCAGGCAGTAAGTGGAGATAAGACATAAGGCATGAAAGATAATTCTGATGATACCCATTAGTTTGCATGACTTGAACCAAAGATTAGGGCCATATTTTAACCTCAGGTTGCTTATCCAAGATAATTTTTGATTTGGGGATCATACAGCCCCAAATATTTGCACACACATATATGCTTTCCCTATCTATTCTAACAAACAACCTGCCTACTTTATGGTGGCAATATTAAATTGAAAGCCCTGATATTTTAAACAGTCTATATACTTTTGTTGGTTTATCATCATTTAAACTGAAATATATTTAAATCTGTGGTGTCATGAGGTTCATTGTACCAAAAAGACAGCTTTATTTTTTTCAAACCTTTATATATATTTTTTTTGTTTATTATTTTCACCCCCACCCCGGCCCTGCCGAAATGGCTCCCTTGTCTGTCTGCTTGCTGTCTGCTCATCTTCTTTAGGAGGCACTGGGAACCAAACCCGGGACCTCCCCTGAGGGAGGCAAGTGCCCAACTGCTTAAACCACTTTCTCTCCCTGCCAATTGCGGCATCTATTGGTTGCGGCATCTGCTCATTGTGGTGTCAGCTTATCTTCTTTAGGAGGCACAGGGAACCAAACCTGGGACCTCCTATGTGGGAGGCGGGTGTCCAATTGCTTGAGCTACATCCATTCCCCCCTTTTTATATTTTGATTTAGATCATGTTTTCTCCATTAATATAATGAAGATATGTTAAGTTTCCATAATGTTATGGAAATATAAAATATTTTGATAAATTATATAAAATATTTGCATTAAATATATAAATATTTATATGCAAATATAAATATAAATATGCCTATATATACATAAATATATAAATATAAAATGAAATAATATAAAATATAAATAAATAGATTTATTGATACTTTAAATTATTTAAAATATAAAATTATTTTATACTCAGAATACCTTCTTTTGTTACACTCTGATTTTTTATGTCTTGTGGATATTGGGTTTTGTTTTTTTTTTTACAAATTGTAAGTTTGTGGCAACCCTGGGATGAGCAAGTCTTTTGGGGCCATTTTTCCAACAGTGGATGCTCACTTCATGTCTCTATGTCACATTTTAGTAATTATCACAGTATTTCAGACTTTTTCATTATTATTACATCTGTTATGGTGATCCATGATCAATGATCTTTGATATTACACTTGTAATTGTTTTGAGACACCACGGACCGTGCCCATAGAAGATGGTGAACTGAATAGATAAATGCTGTTTGCGTTCTGACTGCTGCACCAACCAGCCATTTGCCCGTCTCTCTCCCTCTCTTTGGTCCTCCGTATTCTGTGAGACACAGCAATATTAAATTAGACAGATTAGCAATCCTGAAGTAGACTCTAAGTGTTCAGGTGAAAGAAGATTTAAATCAAATGCTGGAAATGATTAAGCTTAGTGTGGAAGGCATGTCGAAAGCCAAGATAGACCTAAAGCTAGGCCTCTTGTATGCAACAGTTAGCCAAATTGTGATTGCAAAGAAAAAAATTTTTGAAGGAAATTAAAAAGTGTTACTCCAGTGAACACATGAATGAAAAGAAAGTGAAACACCCTTACTGAGAATACGAAGAAAGTTTTAGTGGTCTGGATAAAAGATCAAACCAGCGACAAAATTCCCTTAAGTCAAAGCCTAATCTAGAGCAAGGCCATAACTCTTCAATTCTTTGAAAACTGAGTGAAGTGAGGAAGCTGCAGAGGAAAAGTTTGATGCTAGCAGAGATTGGTTCATGAGGTTTAAGGAATGGAGCCACCTTTATAACAAGAGTGCAAGGTAAAGCAGCAAATCCTGATGTTGAAACTACAGGAAGAAATGCAGAATATCTAGCTAAGATAATTGATGAAGGCACCACAGTAAACCACAGAGTTCCAATGAAGATGAAATGGCCTTATATTAGAAGAAGATGCTGTCTAGAACTTTGATAGCTAGAGAAGAGAATACCTGGAGTCAACGCTTCAAAGGATAGGCTGCCTCTCTCATTAGGAGCTAATGCAGCTGGTGATTTTAAGTTTGAACCAATGTTTAAAATCCTAATACCCTTAAGAATTATGCTAAATCTACTCTTCTTGTACTCTCTAAATGGAACAACAGAGCCTGGACAACAGCACATCTGTTTACAATGTGGTTTCCATGAGACTTATTGCTCAGGAAAATGAAAGATTCACTAACAATGCACCTGTTTACCCAATGATGGAGATGTACAATGAAATGAATGTTCTCATGCCTGCTAACACAACATCCATTCTGCAGCTCATGGATCAAGGAGCCATTTAAACCTTCAAGTCTTATTATTTAAGAAAGACATTTCATAAGGCTGTAGCTGCCATACACAGTGATTGTTCTGATGGATTTGGGCAAAGTAAATTGAAAACCTTCTGGTACAGATTTACCATTCTAAATGCTCTTAAGAACATTTGTGATTCATGAGAGGAGGTCAAAATATCCGCATGAGCAGGAGTTTGGAAAAAGTTGATTCCAACTCTCATGGATGACTTTGAAGAGTTCAAGATGTCAGTGGAGGAAGTAATTGCAAATGTGGTGGAAATAGCAAAAGAACAAGAATTAGAAGTGGAGGCTAAACGTGTGACTGAATTGCTGCAATCTCATATAAAACTTTTTAATGGATGAGAAGTCACTTCCTATGGATGAACAGAAAAGAAAACGATTTTTGAGATAGAATCCACTCCTGGTGGAGATGCTGTGCACATTGTTGAAACCACAACAAAGGATTTAGAATTTTACACCAACTTATTTGATAAAGCAGTTGCAGGGTTTGAGAGAACTGACTCCAACTTGGAAGAACTTCTGTTGTGGGTAAAATGCTATCAAACAGCATCACATGCTCAGAGAAATCTTTCATGAAAGGAAGAGTCAATCAATGCAGCCAACTTCATTGTTGTCTTATTTTAAAAAATTGCCATAGCCACCCTACTCTTCAGCAACCACCATCCTCATCAGTCAGTAGCCATGAACATTGAGGCAGGACCTTCCACCAGCAAAAATATTATGACTTCTGGAATGCTCAGATGATGGTTAGCATTTTTTAAAAAATTTTATTATATATCCCCCTCTTTCTGCTTGTTCTTGCTGTGTTGATTTTTGCATTCTTCTGTGTCTGCTTGTCTCCCGCCCATTGCGGCGACCTGCCGAGTCAGCTCACTGGGCAGCAGCCTTGCCTCCTCGCGGGTGGCCTTGCCTACTCGTGGGTGGCTTGTCCTGCTCTTGGGCGGCTTGTCCTGCTTATAGACGGCTTGTCCTGCACGCGGGGGCTTGCCCTGCCCATCGCGGCTTTGCTCTACCCATGGCACCTTTGTCCTGCCATGGCCGCTTGCCTTCTCAAGGCGGTCAGCCCACTCAAGGAGGCCCCGGGAACCGAACCCAGGGCCTCCCACGTGGTAAACCGGTGCTCTACCAATTGAGCTACAGCTAGCCCGTGTAATTTTTAAATATTAAAATATCAGCCCAGGTTTCCTTTTCTTCTAGAGAGAGAGAAATATAAAAATACGTAGATTTAAATACAGATACACACATTAAATACCTAAAAGAAAGTCAAGTTCAATGTCAAATATGTTTTACCAGATTATTATTAGAAAATACACTAGGACATCTCTGTAATATTAAATAAGTGTAGCAGTAACTTCAGAGTAAACACTTAAGCTGATAGGTCTCTAAAACTGCCATTAACAGTGAAAAATAAAAGCAAAATTGGGTCACTGTCTTTCAAAATGTCTGAAAGGAAAGTAGCAGAATTAACATTTTCAAAAATAAAGCTCTCAAAAGGTGACAGCAATTTAAAATGGATAATGGAATATCACAACTGTCTGTTTAAAGATCTGTGCTTGAAAGGTAATTAATTCCATCTTGCTAAAGGCAAATTATTTTCTCATTCTTTGACTATCACTTACAGTACATCTTTTTTCTTTTCTTTTTCATTTCTTTTCCCTTTTTTGGCAACAAATACTTGACACAATGAAGATTTTTAAAAAGAAGTTTAGATTTCTTATGGAAGGCAAATCTCATATTTTATTTATCACTCTTTGGTTTTTCATCCTGACTTCAAAAGAGTGTTACAATTTTGTTAATGAGGTTATAATGTATATTTTCTTTACAGGACTGCTTTTTAAAGACTTATTAAGGGGTTGCACTTATTAGCAGAACGCTCTGGGTTCTGGGGTTCTTGGCTATGTTGGGTAAAAGAATTTAAGGACACACCATTGGGTAAGCAAGGGAATAAAGAGTTTATTAAGAAACAAGAAAAGAGAAGTACACAACCTGAGACACAGGTGTGGGTTTGCTACAGGGTGAGACACCCACATGGGGCCAGGTTAGGCCTTTTAAGACCTTTCCTCCTCCCCTTTCTTAATGTTGGGGAGAGGCCCCAGCTGTTTGCTGTTCTAATTGGTTGCCTTACGATCCCCACCTGTTAGCTTTCAGGGAGCCATTGATGAGGCCTTTTGTTTGGAGTTATCCCAGACCAATGGGGAGGCCTGTTTGGAGTTATCTGGGGCTTCCCTTTCACCCTGGAAAGAGTTTCAAATGGGACCTCTCAGTGTGGTCTTTCCAGCTTTGTTTTCAGTAGTAGCTTTCCTTCAGGGGGTTTCTGGGTGGGGTCTCATGGCCACATTCTTGTTCTCTGCCAAGTCCATCTGCCTTCCCTCTTTCCCTATACTAAGCTGCCTTATACTCAGCACTTAAAATTTATTTATTTTGTATTTAAAACATTCCATATACTCAATACATGTCCATTTAAAATTAAATGTATCAGGAAATTAGATTAAAAATAATAATTTTATTTTAAATGATTTAGGGAAATTTTATGAATTAGCTAGATATGTTTGAAAACATGTTTTAATGGCATAAAATCGAATGTAGAAACACTGATTAAGATTCTCTCTTCAACCAAATGGATTTTTACTTTCTTTTTTTTTTTTTTTTTACTGGTAATACCTTTTTAATAGGTCAAAGTAACTGTACAGTTCATTATATTCTTCCTGAGAATAATTTATATTCCCCAACAAACTAAAGGGAGGGCATATTTTTCAAAATTATCTTTAAACAGAATGGATGGTATAACCAGACATCAAAAGGAAACCAAATCCCCCTGTTTTGCGGAATTCTCTCCTGGGAAGACAGACGCAATGAAAGGTTAGTTAGCTCTGGTGGCTGTAAAATAGTCAACATGGCTTTAATCTTTCTTTATAAATTATATAAAAATGGAAAACAGGGATGGTTACGGAACGGCTTCTTAACCAGTCTCGAGGTGCTCTGGTACAAAGCATTTCTGCTTCCAAGAGAAATATAACATTGCTACAAAAAACTGGCACATTATTCTGGCGAAAAAAGATGAGAGTTTTTAGTTGTGTTCTACATACAGCTAGTTTCCAACTAAATGCCTCACGTATCCACATGAAATTAAAAGGCAGGAAAGATGGAAAAGGTTGCAGTTTTTTTCTGAAATGACTCGAGTCTTCAAAATATAGCTTTTATAGTCTTTCTTTGTAAAGTAGTATTAGCATACTGCAACTGAAGGATGTTCTAACAACAACAAAAATTCCAGTCTGGACAATATTTCTCTGGTAGGCAAAAGAATATCAGCCCCCTGGGTTTCCTGGAATTCTTCACTTCACACTACTTTCTTCCAATATGCAGCTTAGGCAATTCAGAATTAACATGTAACTCCTTGGCCATTTCCACTAAAACATATCTAAATGGGAACAGTAAACGCTTCTTTATGATTCTTAAAAGCTTCTCAGGTACAACTTTCATTTTCAGAAAATGCCACACTTTGGATTATTACTTTCTTAATGAAGAGAACACTATTTATAAGCCTGTTGTCATTGCAGGTTTAAAGGATACCCGTGTTAGTAGCTCAACCCTCACTCAAAAGGCGATTATAAATGTGCGAGCAGGGAAGGGAAAAAAAAATAACAAGACAACAATAATAGTAACAAAACCAAGGATATAAAAAAATCTATTCCCCAACTACTAACTCATTAAGGAAGGACCACCCACAATATTAGACATTTTAAAAACATTTTACCAATTAATCCTCAGGACAACTCTATCATGCATAATCTGTGGTTCTGCAAGTAATGTACTCTACATTCAGAGCCCTGTTTGCCTGATCCTGAAGCCCATGTCCTTTCCATCACCCCATGTTGACTTCAAGGTCATTCACTCCAGCCCTTTTGTTGTATACTAAATAAAGGAAAGGGCATGAGGCAGGGAGGGAAGGAAGGAAGGAAGGAAGAAAGAAAGGGAGGGAGGGAGGGAGGAAGGAAGGAAAGAAGGAAGGAAGGAAGGAAGGACAAAAACAGAAACTGAGTCCCAGAAAGATGAAAATATCTAGTTTACTTAATTAAAGACACAGCAAGTAAGTAGTAACTTGGTTATTCAATCCCTGATCTCTCCTGTGCTTCCCGCTGTAGCAGACTTAGAAAAATGACCCTCAAAGTGATAAAAACCCATTTTAGGAAATGAAGCTACATGTTCAAATTTTAAAAAGCTGTAATTCTCCACCCTCAAGACCAGTTGATCTCACGTGTGGGAACTTTATACCACTTCCTTTGATTTATTCTTTTTGAATGACCTTATTATTATTATTATTATTTTAATTTCATTGCTCTCCTAGCCAGTAGGCTTGGCATTTGAACCATGAAATCAATTTTCCTTATCATGTACTATGGAGGACTATGCAATATCAGGACATAGTATTTTCTCTTCTATATATAAATAAGGACAGGCAAGGCAATCAGTGAACGTTCATGTTCACCCAGGTTTTTATTTTCCCCCTCAGGAAGAGCGCTTGACCTTTTCATGGTTTTCTTTTATCCAAAATACAGATGGTTCTCATATTCATAGGAAAATTTTTTTGTGATATTTTAATTTTTATTCAGTCATTCTTTTTTCAAAATGCCATATCATCA
>PVKH010032190.1:0-12209 GCA_004027955.1 Chaetophractus vellerosus | reverse complement strand
GGAGGAGTCTCTTTATACACACACATCAGGATCAACTATAAGGAATAATACCCATTTCCAACAACCTCTCCCCACTCTATGTGGGTCCGAGGCCAGCTGAGGGAGAATAGATGGGGCAAGAGTTAAGACACTGTCGGTACAGTAACATGGCCAATGCACCGAAAGATGGAGAGAGAAGAGAATTTCCAAAGGAACAAGGCCCTGGACCTCAGCGGCTACCCCACTGAAGGGGGAATGAGAAAACTTTGGCTCAGCAGGAAGGCGGTTGGCAAAAATCAGAGTTTCTCTAGTTGGACCCTCCAGATCACAGACTATGGGCTGAAGGGAGTCAAAATGTCTATCCAAGTCTTGCTGTTCTCTGCTTTCTCCAGGACCTCTTCTCCTTAAGTTTGAGATTACAGAGAGCTGGCCTGGTTCTCTTCTTTGTTTTGAAGGCTGGGGAATAAGTGCTTATAGTACACTTCCCATGTCTGGGTTACTTAATCACTACTTTCTGGCTGTAAAGAGACAGAAGCCAACTAACAAGGCCGGCTCCCTTTGTGAAAGTCGGCTTGAAAGAGCCCTTGTGTTGGCAAAACTGCCTCTGCAAAGGTGTCTCTGAGCCTGCCCCTTTCAGACCCTTCCCAAATTTGTTCAGAGACATCTTCAATTGTGTGATATGGACAGAAAAGACTCGGTCCCTCTCAAGAATTGGATTAGTGAGTGACTGAGAGAGAGAGAGAGAGAGCGCGCAGGTGATGACAAGGGAAAGGCTTGGGGTAAAGCAAGGCAGTTTACACTAGGTTATAGATTCAAGCCTGTGGATTGGAGCAGAGATATCTAAAGTTCCAGAGGAGGAAGGGAATATTCTCTGATACAATATGAACAAATGGAAAATATTTTAGTGGCAACTCTGTAATTCCCACAGCCTAAAAGGGAATGTGTCAAAAGAAAAGACTGAGCAAGCAGAGCCCAGCCCTCCATTTTAAATCTGAATAAAATGGACTCATTCAGTTAATACTGCTTCAAATACAATCATGAAGGCAGGCTGGAGCTGCTGAAATTCTAAAGCAAAGAATGGGATCAAGTAGCCCATCACTTTAATTCCCCTTAAAAGTAATTCAGAAAATATCTCTGAGGTGTTGGACTGAAGGTGAGTTCCATCCTCTCCCTTACATACAATATCCTTCCAGGACAGTCTGATGAATTAAGATGTCTGCTTTAAGTTTAATAGAAGGGGAGTGAAAAAGAGAAAAGCACTGAGATTTGGGAAAAGCTAGTAGCTAAAGCCAAAAATAAGGTTAAGGTCCTTGTGGCATCTAGAACCTTAGGAGAATGGGAAAGGGAAGGAAAATAGAGGGTGGGTTCCTGCCATCCTTTGGCTTTACATCTTTCCCCTGCCTCCTGCTGCTCCCAACAGCCCAATGCAGCTACTGGCCTGCCGGAGGGGATGTAATGCCCAGACCAACTTTTTATTGAGCTTATGCAGCTAACAGACTTGTAAACAGTGCCAAATGACAAACTTTTGCTGAATATTACAGCTTGTGTCCACTAAACACACCTCTCTCTGAGATTAAAAACAAAGAACCAAAGTAAACAAACACTGAGAGAGAGAATGAAGAGACACATCTTGAGTCTTCCAGGAAGGCAAAATAAAAACGCCACATGGCTTGGTCCCAGGCGTTCACCGTGCCTAGAGTGCTGCTGCTATCACCACTGTCTCCCCTCCCTGCCAGTGGCTAGGTAGAGGTGGGGGAGAAGGGTCATCGTGGGCATGCTGCAAATACAGCATTTGCTGGTGTTGACACCTTCCTGGGGCTGTGGTGACAGACTGCTGTGTCAGAAGCCCATTTCCTGGGAGTAGCAGAGGGAGCCCAGGTCCTCAAGGCAGCCCATACACCTCAGTGGGCAAACTCTGCCCCTCTTCTCCAGTGCAGTTCAGCATTGAGGTTGTCTATTCCCAGTCAGAGATAAAACCTGAGCTGTTTTCCTCACAGGTTCCCCCTCCCTTCCCCAACTTGGGGGAGTAGTGGGAGGGGACAGGGGAGGATCACTGAGGGGGTAGGGGGATACCCCGGGGGTCGGTGACCTGGCCCTCTTGCAGGTTCTTCACTAGTTGTGCAAGCCAGCGTTTCGTGGTGGTGTCATCTTTTAGCACCTGAGCGAAGGTCGTGTCCTTCAGCTGGTCAGGGAGGCACTGTCTGAGTGCTTCACGTGCCCTACATCAGAAACAAACCAACCAAGAAGACCAACAAATAAACCCACATTTTGGGGACAGGGAAAAGCCCCTTTCTTAGGCATAAATATTCAGAACCTCCCAGAAGCTATGGCTCTGTGCAATTTAAGGAGTCATTAAAATTCTTTTAAAGCTTCTATTAGGCCTAGGCTCAGAGATCTCCAGAATCTGTTGTCTGCAAACATTTTCAGAATGATGCCCCAATGCAGAATTTCACGAAAAAGCAAAATGGACTAAAAGGTGCAACAGTTTACTTCAATTCTAACTTCTATTTTATTACAGTAAATACTGTGAAAACACTCATATTAGAAAGATATATGTTTTGGGTTATAGTACTGTACAAGTAGAACTTTAAATACACTACATTTTCAAACTTCGCTGAAACTAGGAAGTACTAAAGAACAGGATAAAATGGTTCAAGAATTAGCTCAGTGGCAGGAGGCCAAGCTCACATTAAATCAAGTTTTCTCTATTCCTGGGAGCACAGAAATCACTTCACTATGTGGTTTTGCAGAATCTGAGCAAATGGCTTTCCCTATGAATTATGGATTTACAAAGCAAAAGGTCAAACATTTCTAACATGCATTATATTGAAAATTTATGATTTCTGGCAGAAAGATTATTAATTAACATAGGGAGGTAAAATGGTTGGCTTGAGGACATTATAGGAATCAAGGAAAGAACTAGAAATATAATTCAAGAGCCCTTTGGCCTATGTTCCTTTCTAAGAGGTCTTTGAAAATATACTTCTGACCATCTGGAGTAGCAATAGAAAACTCAAACTATAGGAGTCATAATACATCATAAGGCTTCCCTGGGAACTGTCTGAACTCTGGAATTTCAGAGGAGAGTAGAGAGTTACAGTGGAGATATACAACTCTGATGAATTTTTCAATATAGCACTTCAGATTAAAAGGAATTAATCAAATTTTGGCCCAGACAAACTAAATATAGTTATATCCGTTTCCTGTCCTGAAATGAGATGGGGCAACCATTTGGTAGAGCATTTCCCAAAGTCCTGTAAATCCTATAAATGTTTACCTGGGATTATCTGAGAGTCGAAGGTAACATCTTACTACATGCTTCAGCAGACGGGCAGAAGGTTCTTTGGACAGCTGCAGGACCATCTTACCCTGTTCCCCCCAAAACAGGAGATGGGATAGGGAAAAAAAAAAACACACACAAGACTTAAAAAATAATCCTCATTGATATAAGAGGTCAGATATTACAAGAATCATTATACAGTGTTCCAGGGCTATTATTCCTAGTTAGAAGCTAGATGCATTATTGTTTTTATATATTGCCAACAGCAAAGGGACTAAGCTGTGTGACCAAAAGTAACTGTGCCAAAAAAAAAAAAGTTGCAAGGGGGATAGATGAAAGAACTCACCAAGATCATGGCAACATGGGAGAAACGCTCATATGTCTGACATATATAAGCCAAACCAGTGTCATCTAAGAGGATCTTCTGCAGGATGAATGTGGCAACCTGGAGTAAAATAAAATTAAGGAGTCCAAAATGTTGCTACATTTGTCTTCCAACAGACACCTACCTATCCCAGGAGTGACCAACAATCAGAAAAATGAACAAGCAGAGACCCTTGTATTTTACATGATGATGAATAAAAAAGCCAACTTAGGAAGCTATTAAAGATGTGTTTTTATAAAACCATAATTCACTGTACTAGATATGCACAGTACAAAAAAATTTTAATAAATATTACTATATTGAGCAATTACTATGTGCCAGAACTTTTTCTAAAGGCTAGACATGACATTTTATTTTCACAATAAACCTACTATGGAATAGGTACCATTATTATTCTCATTTTACATAAAAACGAAGTTGTGAGGAATGATTAGATTCTTAAAAGCCCAGACTTTCTCAGTTATTGAACACCTACTCTGCTAGGTGTGAGTGCAAATCAATAAATAAACAACTTGCCAAAGTGGTTATACTCGCCTAAGAGAATAATAAAAAAGACACAAATGTGCAGACTTTACCATCCTGGAGAATGACTCAGCATGTCAGGGATAGGACCTGAACAACTGTATTTTTAAAACACCTCACAGTAATTATGTCATACAGCCCTGATTGTGAACCTGTTTTACTGGATGCCCACTATGTGTAAGGTGTTACTGAGTGTTGTACATAAGAAATGAGCATAAAAAGGTCCCTGCTTGCATAGTGCAAAGGAAGAAAAGACAATCTAGGAACTATTAACTACAAGAGGCAGGATATGAGAAGTACTCCAGTCTAAGGCATAAAGGCCGATAGGATTCTAAAGACAGGATGGATTAATTCTAGTTCTGGGCAAGGAATGGAAATAAGGGAGGGATGCAATAGGGTAGTGGTTCCTGGAAAGGGTAATTAATTGAGCTGGTTATTGTAGAAAATTAGGAAAGTAAAGATAAGGAAAACAATTTAAATCCTATTATTCCACTATTCCAAGATAATCACTATATAAACCTTTTGGGCATAAATTCATTCAGTCTTTATTTTTTCCCCAACACAAAAATCTAATCATAGTCTAAGCTGTTATAAATTCACTCACTTATCTTGAAAATCTTTCCATGTTAATATATAGTCCACAACATACTTTTTTTTTTAATAATTTTTTTTATTACAAATCACAATAATATTTTTGTGGTTGTTTATTTTGAGGTGTTTTTGCCTTTTTTTTTTTTTTTTTGCTCGTTGTCTGTTGTTTTTTCTTTAGAAGGCACCCAAGACCGGTGTGGGAGGTGGGCACTCAATTGCTTGCGCCACATCCGCTCTCCTATAATATACTTTTAATGGCTGCATAGTATCTCATTACATGGGCATACTATGAATTTGTTTATTGCTATTTATTTATATTATTTCCAATATTTCAATATATGTTAGGTATGCAATAAATATATAGCTAAAGTTTATTCATTCACATTTGTGTCCTTAGTATTTTTAGAAGGAGCAGATGGGAAAAAAAAAAAAAAAAAAAAAAAAGCAAAAACAAAATGTTAAGACTTCTGATTCTCAAAAGTGGTATTTGAGAACACTTGGTTCCCAAATGTTCACACAAATTGGATATAAAAGTCCTTCTACTACTTAGGAACTCAGAATTTATAAACATAAACACGGATAAATATGAATAAAGTCATGCTCCAGAGCAAAAAACTACATCACTACATCAGTTCTATCAATTTTCAGTAACAAAAATACAATCACTTTTTATCAAACTGAAATTCCCTTTAAGGCTTAAAAAATAAAACAAAATATAATGGCACTATGTCTGATAAGAGAAAAGCATTGAAACAGTGGATAGTGCTGTTAAGAGAGACATAATTTCAATGGAAACAAAACTAAAAAGATTGAAAATTGAAAGTGGCGAGAAAAAGAAGTTAGAAGTGTGTACGTGAGGTAGAGTTTGACAGAACAATTCGGAAAGGCAAACAAATCATACATGTGAAAAGTGCTATCAACCAGAGACAAGGAGAACGAATGCCAAAATGGAGAAACTGTTGTGTGTATGGTTAGAGGACAGTGTTTGTCATATGTCATTAGCCTGATGATAGTTTAAGAGAAGACTAGGCTCTTAAACTTGTGCGTGTTGGGGGCATGTGCATGTCATATATTCCTTTGGGAATATGAAGAGAGCTAACAACTCAATACTCAAAAAGAGGTGACAGAGAACAGCTGTTAACCATATAAATTTTTTTAAAAAGAATTTTATTTATTTATTTATTAACCCTCCCCCCCTTGCTGCTTGTGCTTGCTGTGTCCATTTGCTGTGCATTTTTCTATGCCTGCTTGTCTCCCTTTGTTGGGTCATTTTGCTGTGCCAGCTCACAGCTCACCGCGCCATGCGGGCTGGCTTGCCTTCACCAGGACGCCCCAGGAATAGAACCTGGGGCCTCCCGTATGTTAAACGGGAGCCCAACCAATTGAGCCACAGCCGCTTCCCTACCATATAATTTTAATATTTTATCTATTTAAATATTCTAATATTTATCCTTGGCCTATTTTTTGTTTTTGTATTCTTTTTTTTTAAATCCTTGACCTATTTTAAGGTCTATTTACCCCAATTATTCTCTCTGAATTTTCTCTACTTTTTCCAGAAATGAGATATGAAATAATTTTCTATTTATTTTCATAAATAAAAATAAAAATACTGAAAGAAATTTAAAATACTCTAGTATCAATTCCCCAAAATAATGGTTTTTACCATGTTACTTTCATTACTTTGTATCATCAACATAAAAGGAATTTGCTTACTATCTCTCAAGTGAGAACTGTCATTTTCCTTCAGTGTTGAAACGTAAACAATGAAGTGGTAAGAAGAAAACACAATCTCTTGATATGAGACACACAACACTGATGTAGTGGGTAATTAATGTATCTGGAAGAGGACTACAATGAGGTGTTACTGTGTCTTGTTAAAAATCACTGCAGGAGCCAGAATAAGTTAGTGTTTGAATGACCATCTATACTGCAGTATGTATCTAAACAGCAATCTCTGAATTACTCTTAGGAATAAGTAAGGCTCAAGGCAGAAGTAGCATTCCCAAATCCCTTTGTTATTCCAAAGGGGGGGACAGAAACAAATGGTAGGAAGAGATTCCTGAAATTGTAGCTGACTCTTTCCAAACTATGTTGCACAGAATACTAGTCTATTAACTGACAGTCTGTGGTGGTGGAAGATGTGGAATATGCTATTTTGTTCTAAAAATTTCCCCCTAAATAACAGGTACTAGCAATACTCATATAGTTGTTTTTATTAGCAAAGTGGATCAAAGCATAGCTGGACTGCCTGGGTTCAAATCTCAGCTCTATCATTTTTATGTGGTTTTGGGCAAATTATTTAAGCAAACTAAGCCCTTGTGTTTCCTCATCTGCACTAGAGACAGTTGAGAATCTGATAGGATAGTGCTCGTTATATCCATAGGCTTCTGCTGGTATTCAGTTAATATATTATTTAAAGAGTAGCCTGTAAATAAGTTTTGGAAAATGTTTTCCTAAGGGAAGAGTTTTGCCTACATTAGAGATGTTACAAAGAAGAATGTGTCTTTTTGTGGCCCAGCTCCAAGAACACAACTTTAAAAATCTATTCATAGGCAACTACTAATTAAAGATGACAGAGTACAGTTGTATCCATTCCAATCCTACTTGTGAATTCTGAAATTAGTGAAAATAACTAAAATTAGGGAAGAAATGGGGGGAGAAGAAGCATAAACATAGATTCATGGCATTTGTCTTTTTTTTTAATGTGTGTAAGTAGAAAACCAAGGACAGAGGTATATGTATATAACTCTAACACACGCGCGCGCGCACCCTAGACTGGTGAACTGGGTGGAAAAGTGTTCATGGACAAAATACTTGAGTTAAAGCTGTCAACTTCAGTTCATACCACCTCTCTTCCCATCCATTATTTTCAAACAAACAGCAATCCTCAGGAGAACTTTTGTAAAGCCATATGTCTTTCTGCATGGAAACATATCACAAGAACAACTAACTAGTAATAATTATCTACACTTTTATAGAAACTGAAGACAAAATGGACTTAAAAGATTTTTTTTAAAAGTTCAAAGAAAATAAAAAACTCAAAGAAAAGCGGAAAGATAAGAGAATTGAGAGACTAGGAAAAATTTAAATATAAAATTGAACCAGTACATAAATGCATACAATATTTCTAGAAGGATACAAGAAGGTAGTTCAGTGGTTACCACTGGGGAGAGGAACTGAGAGACTGAGGTAGGACGAAACTTACTTTTATTTGTATACCTTTTGGTACTATTTGAAATTTTTACCTCTTGAAAATAAAATTTTGAAAAACCATTACATTTGCTTATTACATTCAACTCAGCAAAAATATTCACTGAATAATTCGATGTGATTATGCACACATTAAAATCAGAATGCATACTGCTAAGAATAGCGATGTGGAAAAGGAGCCTTGAGAAAAATCACATGATAGGAAAAATTTTAAAAAGTGATTAGAGAGGGAAAAAAGATGGATATGAAAAGATAGATAGAATAACATTACTGATGCTCCTAAAGCAAGAGGCTGAATAAATGAAAAAAGATACATTAGTATACTCTACCAAAAAAAAGTCCGATACAGAATTATCAAACAAACTTTAAGAGAAATAAAAGAAGCATAAGGGCATCCAATCAGAAAAGCCAAGTCCACCTACAAAAGGAAAAAAATTAGGCAGGCCTTTGACAATTCACTGCAATATCCATTACCAGAAGAAAACAGGGCTATAGCAACAGAGTTCGGAAAGGGAAAAATGAGATAAGAATTGTATACACAATCATGTTGTCATTCACATTTAAAGGGCAAAGTAGGGAAATGGATGTGGCTCAAGCAATTGGGCTCCTGTCTACCATATAGGAGGTCCCGAGTTTGATTCCCGGGGCCTCCTGGTGAAAGGTGAGCTGGCCCAAGTTGGTCCACGCAGAGCTGGTGCAGCAAGATGATGCAAGAAAGAGAGACACAGAGGAGAGACAATAAGAGATACAGCAGAACACACGGCAGACAGCGAGCTCAAAACAATGAGGGTGGGGAGGGGGATAAATAAATAAAAATAAAAATAAAGTGCAAAGTAAACAGAAGCTCAAGTGTATATATATATATATATATATATATATATGCTGGATTATGCACAAAATAGTCTGGAACAAACACCTGTGGGCTCAGAAACAAGGGAGAAATTTCATGTTTAACCTGATATCCTTTTTTTTTTTTTTTTTTTTTTTTTACCGGGAGGTCCCTGGGATCAAACCCAGGTCCCTCCATATGGGAGATGGACACCCAACCACTTGAGCCACATCTATCCCCCTAACCTGATATCCGTTTGAATGGTCTGGGTTTTTAAAGACTATTTTATAATAATAGTTATTCAAAGGAAAAAATACACAAAAGATTTGGAAAGCCTGAAAAGAGGCTGAAAATGATTCCAGGGCCATAATGAGAGGCAGATCAAGAGCCAACATAATGAAGAATAAAATTAAGCTAAAAACACATACCGTTTTAGAAAGTTCACTTCCAGATTCCATAATGCGCAAACACAAAGGGATGATTTCTGTTGTCAATAAAAAGTTAATTACTTCTTGCTCATCTGTTTTCACCAGGGCCCCTAAAGAAAATATGGGCAAACAAAATTATTTTTAGAGTCAGTCAGCACAGACAGATCAGGTATCAAGTTTGGTCCATTATGTAGTTAGCAGCAGTATAGCCATCTATATAATTTTTCTATCACCCTTGCCGGACAATCTTAAAATAATATCACCAATCTATTTTCCACTTATGTTTCCTTCCAATTTTAGGTAAAGGAGGAGGATTCTACGTCACTATTAAAGCATATTCCCAGGTAGCAAAGAAATGGTGCCAGTCTGAATACTACTCTCAAGGGGAATAAACAAATATTACTTTCTGGTCATTCAATTGCCCATTTCAGAAAAAGCACAAAGGCTGTACGGTATACCCAAGAGAAAACAGTTACAATCAAGAAACAAACACACTTGGATTCTAATCCTATTTCTGCAACTGGTTATGAGAATGGCTCTTGTTACTTGGACCTGTTAATAACTAAAATCATTTGCTTGAACCAGAACTGGCAATCCACACTTTTATAGAAATTGAAGAGAAAATGGATTTAAAAGATTTAAAAAAAAATTTAAAGAAAATAACAAACTTAAAGAAAAGCCAAAAAGACAAGTTTAAAAATATTTAAACCCCAGAGAAACCAACACATATCTTAATTTATTAATATGACGTAAGGCAGATGTCGAATTACTATTTCATTTAGATTTTACATGTAGGTCTCTAATCCATTTTCTTTTAAAGATTTATTTTTAATTTTTATTTATATATCCCCCCCCTTGCTGCTTTTACTCGCCGTGTTCATTTGCTTTGCGTTTCTCTGTGTCTGTTTGTCTCCCCCTGCTGCGTCAGCTCACTGTGCGGCGGCTTGCCTTTGCCAGGAGGCCCCGGGAACCGAACCTGGGGCCTCCCATGTGGTAAACCAGAGCCCATCCAATTGAGCCACAGTCGGTTCCCCTCTAATCCATTTTGAGGATTTTTCTATAGAGTTCAAGGTATAGATCATGGTTCATTCTTTTTGCATAAGAATAATCGAATATCCAATTGTTCCAACACTGTTTATTGAAAAGACTACCCTTTTCCCACTAAATTACTTTTGCACCTTTGTAAAAAATCAACTGACCAGATATGTGTGGATCTATTTCTTGACTCTCCATTCTGCTCCATGGATCTACATGTTGTTCCTTACTCCAATACCATTGTCTTGACTACTGCAGTTTTCCAGTATGTCTGGAAATCACATAGTGTACATCTTCCAATTTTGTTAATTAAAAAAAAAAAAACAAAAACATTTTAGGGTAGCTTATCAATTTCAACAAAGAAATCTTGCTGGATTTTGTTGGAATTGCTTTGAATTCACAGTTCAGTTTGGGGAGAAATGACAATATTGAGTCTTCCAGCCAGTGAACATGGTATATCTCCTATCCATTTAATAAGGTCATCGTTGATTTCTTCATCAGTGTTTTGTAGTTTTCAACTAGAGATCTTATACATATTTTGCAAAATTTATATCCAAGTTTTTCACATATTTTGGTATCCTTATAAATGGCAGTTTTTAAAATTTCAATTTCCAATTGTTTATTGCTCATATATAAAATGATTGATTTTGGTATATTGACCTATCCTTGCTAAACTCAGTTATTAGTTCTAGTAGCTTTTTGTAGATTATTTGGGATTTTTTATATAGTTAATCATGTTGTCTGTGAATAGGCAGTTTTTATATATTTCTTCCCCTCCCTCCCTTTCTTTTGCCTTACTGCACTGGATAAGGCATTCAGTATGGTACTTAATAAGAGTAGTGAGAGAGGACATTTTTCCTATGTTCCTGACTATAAGGAGAAAGCATTCAGTGTTTCACCACTAACTATGATGCTAGCTATAGGGGTTTTTTTGTTTTGCTTTTTTGTACATGCATTTTATCAGGTCAAGAAAGTTCTCTTCTATTACTAGTTTACTGAGTTTTTAATCATGAATGGATGCTGAATTCTGTCAAAGACTTCTTTTTTTTTTCACTACAGAAGTTATCATATGGTTTTTTCACCTTTAGTCTATCGTCAATCATGTTGAATGAATTTTGGAAGTTGAACCAGCCTTCCATTTCTGGGATAAACCCCTCTTAGTCATAATGATCCTTTTGATATACTGTTGACTTTGATTTGTTAGCATTATGTTGAGGATTTCTCCATCTATGTTCATGAGGTATACTGGTCTATAGTTTTCTTTTTTGTAATATTTTTGTCTGGTTTTACTATCAGAGTAATGCTGGCCTCATAAAAAGTGTTGAGAAGTGTTTCGAACTCTGTTCTGGAAAAGTTTTGTAGAATCAGTATTATTTCTTCTGTAGAATTTTAGTAGAATTTACCAATGACGCCATCTAGACCTGGAGTTTTCTATTTTGGGAAGTTTTTAGCTACAAAAACAATTTATTATAAGCCTATTTAGGTCATCTGATTTTCTTAAATGTGCTTTGACAGATTGCGTCTAACAAAGAATGTGTCTACTTCATCTAAGTTGTCAAATTTATGGGTATGCAGTTGTTAGTAGCATTTTTTATCATCTTATTATCTGTAGTCTGTAATAATATGTCTCTTTGCATTCCTGATATTTGTAATTTGTGTTTTCTCTTTTTTCTAGATCAATCTGGTTAGAGGTTAATTTTATTGAGTTTTTTTTTTTTTTTAAAGAAGCCGCTTTTGGCTTCATTGGTTTTACTTATTGTTTTTCAGTTCTCAATTTCATTCATTTCATAGTTCCTTCCTTTTGCTTGCTTTGGTTTAATTTGCTCTTCTTTTTCAAATTTCTTAAGGTGAGGGCTTAGATCATTGATGGGAGACCTTTCTTTTTACTGTAAGCATTTAATGCAATACATTTCTGTCTAATCGTTGCTTTAGCTGCATCCCACAAATTTT
>PVKH010032189.1:0-12209 GCA_004027955.1 Chaetophractus vellerosus | reverse complement strand
TATGTAATAAAATAAATAAATCTTTAAAAAAAATAATAAAATAAAAAAAATAAAAAAAAATAAAATGTATCTCAATAAAGACGCAAAAAATTTCACTTTGAAACAATCATACAAAAACCAAAAATAGATCTACCTTGTTTTACATTGGTTCTTTCTCTGTACCACTTTCTCTAGTCAATGCATGTTTGAATATGTGTATAAATAAGAATTCTACATTTAAATGACTTAATGACTTGCACTTATTAATTCCTATCCTTACCACTATCCCTTGGTTGTAGTTATGGTTTTTTAGCCTTCTTAAGTAAAATATTTCTGCTCTATTTTCTGCTTTATTTTTGTGCATAATCATATTCTTTCATCTTTAGCTATAAGCCAATTGAAATAGGATATAAAAATATATCCAGATGCCGATAGGATATTACAAACTTCTTTGAAATTCTTTGTATTACTCCTATGTCCATATGGTCTGGAGGTTTTAAAGTCCAACTCTTCTGATCAAAGCTTGCGGATAGCTAATTTTAGATTTGCATATTAATAGTACTCAAGTAAATCTGATCTTGGGGTATGCTGAAGCATATAGAAGTTGGTATTTTAAGTGTTAAAGTGGATCTTTATAACAAAATTTCACATATAATATTTTGTAGCTGGCAGAAATAGAAGGCAACATTTAGAGAAGTTTTAGTTAACAGCACATGATTTAGCCTTTTCATGCCTGAAGAGATTCTCAATAATTAAAAGGGACTTATGTCATCTTCCCTTATACATACATGGTATAGAAAATCTGAAACAACATATTTATCTATTATTGATATTTGAATTTAAGATGGTAGCAAACCATAAGCTATAATACTATGAAAAAATTTAGAATAAAACACCAAGTAGACACTTCTAAAGTCAACTGAGTTGGCTGACCTAGCATTCTTTAAATGCCATTGCTAGCCTATTTATTTAACTTCCTTCCTTCAATTTCTCTCTATTTTATCAGCTAATCGACCCCCACTTTTTAATTATTCAGTTTGAATGACCTAGCATTTAGAGCTTAAACATAATTTATAACCTTTCCCAAATAGCCATCTTACAATCATGTGGTAGCAATTAATCTGCAGATTATTAATGACCTTAGATGCATATAACCTTAATTAAAAATGTTCTTTGGCATAGAGAAATGAGAGTAATAAAAAACAGTAGAATTTCAATGAAGTTGAAAAAATTTGACTATTTTGGATTGTTTGCAGTGAAAGTTCTTTCATTAAATGAACAGAAAGAATCTTAAAGAAAACTAAAATATAGCATTGTATATATATATATACACATAATGTGTGAATATATATATAATGTGTGAGTAAATATACACACATTTATATCTATAGATACATACATACTTGTGTAATGCAAGTTACATCTCAATTTTTAATGTTGTAAAAGAATAAATAGATGAATGAAAACAAGTAGACTTTCTGATAAAAATCCACCTCATTTCTCCCTCAAATTGTATAATCCTAAGAGCTCATCCTTGAAATAAACTAGATCTAACTAGCTTTGATTAAACTTATTAATTCACTGTACTATATTATCTCACAATGCCAACCATTTTGAACAAAGAGCACAGAATTTCTTGTCAAATCTAGAGAGCTATGCTAAGGAATCAGATCAGTTCCAGGTTCTCCATTAAATCCATGAGGAAACAGACAAAGTCTGTTTTCTTGAAAGGAACTTATAGACTTATAGAAAGATAGCCCCTCCCTCCCCCCCCACACACACATGAATGAAGTAATGGAGAACAGATTTGGTTCTGCAAAAGACCCATTTTCTACTTATAACCCAAGCTTAAACACAAAGGTATTTAATTTTTCTTCAGTTATTAAAACACAGTAGGGGTAATAATAAAAAGAAATTAAATTTTAAAAACCCAACAGTGAGGAAACAGATGTGGCTAAAGCAATTGAGCGCCTGCCTACCACATGGGGGCTCCATGGTTCAGTTCACAGTGCCTCCTAAAGAAGACAACAGGCAGGCATAGCAAACTGACACAACAAGATGATGCAACAAGAGACACAAGAAAAACATAATAAGAGCACAACAAAGCAGAGGGCAGAGGTTCCCAGTGCCTCCTAAAGAAGGCAAGCAAAACAGCAAGCTGACATAATAGGCAGGCACAGCAAGCTGATGTTACAAGATGACACAACAAGAGATGCAAGAAGAAAAACATAGTGATAGACACAACAAAGCAGGGAAAGGAGATGGCTTAAGCGATGAGATGCCTCCACACATCGGAGGTCCTGTGTTCAGTTCCTGATGCCTCTTAAAGAGACAAGGAAGATGAGCAGACACAGCAAGTGCAAACAACAAGGGGTTGGGGAGAAATAAATAAATAAAATAAATCTAAAAAGAACCACAACAGCAATATTGAATATATTTAATTTGATATTTTCATAGAAACTAAAATAAAAATATAGTGAAAATTCTGTTAATGCTATTTTGAGTGTGGTAATATTTAAATATTTATCATGATATTTTTGTCAGGGCCAAAGTTTTGATTTCAGTAGTGCTGTACACAACTATTTAAGCACTCAAAGTAAAAGTTAAGAAAATATATTCCTTAGTCAATCTTTTACTTCATTGGGAAATAATACTCAAATATTTCATACTTTACAGTATGCCCAACATAGCTTTAGGGATGACTATTACAAAGCTATTAAGTAATAATAAACACAAGTTCAGATTTAACATTGGTTATCTTCACATATTTTCACTTTGATCATTATAAATAGAATAAACAGTGGCATTGCAAGCTGCATCTTCAAATTTTCCTTGATCACCATTTCAACAGAATCTTCTAATTAAATCTTACTATGTTTATATTAGCCATATCTTAATGGTGGATATGAGAGGTCAACTAGAATAAATGGTGAAAGCACCCATATATCCAAGTCACTTATCCAGATGAAAATGCTTGTGAATACACCTCTCCTGGCTTTCTCTGTTTGAGCATGCTAAGGGCCTATCCCCTTCCTTGGCACAATTGCTTAGGGTCAATATTTCATTTATCTTCTTAAATATGTAGATATTTATATTATACGTCACTTGCATAAGTTACAGAAGCACACCTATACATAAATACGATTCCATCTGAATTGCCCATTCTGTTATCATATTACTTTTCTTTACTGTCTATATTCACCACCATAATTAGGATGAGATCTTGTCCTCTTCCCCCTCTCTGATTAATTTCCACTGACAATCTCTCTGTGTGCAAGTGTGTGTGCACACTCACTTATGTATGTGTTTGGGCCTTTATATTTTAACATATTACTCCTTTCATTGTTATCTAGTCTATTTTATTCTTATTTTCAAAATTCGGTTAAAGAATTCTGTTAAAACAGGCCAAGAATCCAAAGAGATCAGGCTTCTTCAAAAAATGTGGGATTTTATCAAATACAGAATGTCAATTTTGATTAGAGACCCCAGTAAACTGCAAATCTCTCCTTATGTAGCTCATAAATTAGTGCTGAGCATGCATTAGCCTTGCCTCATAATAAGAGACTATTCTTATTAGAATATTGCAGAGAAAAGCTTATTTGAGTATTCATTAATTTACTCTTTATTCATTTAAAAATTAATATTTTTAAATCTTTCCATGTGCCAGACCCAGTTGAATTAAGACAGAATATGGCCTATGAGGCTTTTTCTGAGAGATGTGAAGGAGAAATCTTTCAAAAGGTTTCTCACAAAATTTGTCTCCATGTGCCTGAGCTCTCTGACTAGACTAAAATATTAATAGAAAGTAGAATACTTATGGAGGAGGGACAAAAGGAGGGCAAAAAGAAGAAGAAAACTGGTTCATAAATGCTGTATATGGTCTTACAAAGGAAATCACAGCTTGTCAAAATATGGAATCAAGAAGAAAATATGAGTACTGTGAACTTTCCATTTAGTTAGTTTTTAATTGAATTGTATTGAATCATAATTCATTTAAAAAGATAAAAGAAATAAGAGAAAACATGTATATTATTCTCATTAGTCTCATTTTTTTCTCCACCCTTTTATGATTTTTTTTTTTTAGCCAAATAGTCCATATGTATTTCTACCTTTGGAGAAGATTCATTTTAATGGAAAGATCTTCATCCTGACATATTCAGTGAAAATTGGATTTTACTTTACTGCCATTCACATTTTATAGACACAGGAATCAAAGAGCAATTAAGTCAAGTGGCTTACAGTTATGGCTAGCAGTATGACTAGAAATCGGTTCATCTTCTTATGATTTATAACTTGAAATTATAAAAAGAGAATATGTATCATAAATGTTAGTAATATATTATAGAAATAGAAAATATGTTAATTAGCCATGGATAAACTACATATTATATTATAGAACCAAAAGGCAAATTTATAACTGCACATGGTGCATTGATTGTTTCTCATAACTGTCCAGATTCAGAGCTGATTCGGTGGCAGCAGTGCATAAAAAAGTTTCAGTTGCATGACTTCCTCTAGCCAGAACAATCTAATAAGGGAAGAATTTAGTTTTCTGTTTGTTTTTTTAAATATATATTTACCCAGAATCTAAAACAATGGGTGGTCCATAGTTGGCACTCAGTACTAACTGGTTAAATAAATGAAGGAGGCATAAGACTATATCAATCCATTATTATTTTGTTCTTTTCTAGAGTGGCAAGGAAAAGAGAAGAAAGCATGAGCATGATCCATAATGCTTACTGCTTTTCAGCAGTACTACGCCCCCATCCACTGCAGTGCTTCTTTTGACACAGCTGTCGTTCATACTTAACGTAGCCCAGTGGTGTACTTGATTATTTGTCATGGACACCAGCTACAAGTTAAGGAAACATGCAGAAAGATTTGCCTGCACTTTTTATTATGCACCCCCTCCCCCACCCCACAAACACACGTATAATATTTTACCCGTGGATGAGATAACTTACAAAGAGCAAAACAGATATCATAAAAGAATTTTTAAAAATAAAATCTGTACAAGGCTGCTACATAGATTAGGGGGGGGGGGAGGAGAAAAAAGCATTAGTAACAGTGTTGCAGAAATCCGATCCTGGAGAACCCAAGCAGCACTTGGAGGAGCAGAGGAACACAACTATAGTAAGTATGGGCCCAGAGAGAAAACCAGTCTCCAGTTTCTGGGACCCCACAACACTTTTCATGGGGTTATATAAGTTTCTATTCATTGGCTAGTGGGTTGCTAAGTGAAAGAGATAAAATTCCTAAGGTGAGCAGGCAGGCAGTTAATGTATTTGCTGGCTTAGCTCAGGGTCATAAGAAAGGGAGCTATCCTTTGTTTAGGGTTGTAAATTTGTGGTTCAAAGAGGCATGCTGAGAGCTCCAGAGAGGGCTTATCTTGCTAATGATGGCCTGGAGAAAAACAGAGGAAGAGAAAGGGAGAGTGGGAACTTTTGTATTTCTGAAGCTATGAATTCCTGAATTCACGCAGGGGGTGGGGGAAGTTGTGGTCCCACACTTCCCTTATCAATAGTAGTAATTTATACTTATATTGTGATGCATTACAGTAAACCCAGTTCATAAATATGCTTCATAATAAAAATTAATTAGATTTCTTTGTGGGAAGTTTATTTTGATGCAAGATAAAAATAACAACAACAAAAGTACAGCAATAGTCTATTAGAACAAAATAAAGCTTAGGTTAAGCAATTTAAATTATTACTCAATATTCAAAAATCTATTTAAAATTACTCTTTTTTGGAATTTCATTAAATATAGTTTATTATTTACCTCTTTTATAATATTTTAATATTACTTTCAACAAAATATATGACAGCTCATTAAATATAATAATGAACATGTATTTAGGTTAACTTTTTGAAATAGCTTTTAGTGACTATTATATTAGTACTTTGTATGTATTATATTTCAATAACCTTGAACATTAAAAGTTACTAAATTAAAAATAAAAAGCAGAGTTGTTTTTTTCCCTGAAAAATCATATCCTATTTTCCCTATTCAGAAGAATCACATAAAGATGTGATTAAATGAGGCAATTGTTACTTGACTAGATGAAACACACACCAATGCTAAATGAGTTCCTATAACAGGTGGCCCAGTTAATCAGCTTAAGGAACTCATCTAAAACCTTTTGCCAATTTTATCATTACCTAGATTTTCAATCTGAATTATTTTGATATTGTAATAAAAACAGTCTCTTGGGGGCTGAAGATCATTAAAAGTCTACAAGGTTTTGTTCAGGAAGTTAAAATTTCAACATGTTTCTCAACACCGACTTTCTTTTAAATTAATATTAAAGACAAAAAGGTACAGGCTAAACATGCAATTTAGATGGGAAAAAAATGGATACAATAAAGATTGAGAATTTTTCACAAATAGTTGAATTGATCAAAGATGGAAAACTATAAGCAATGAAAATGTAAAATAAAAATGAACCAGGTGTTAAATTGTTAGTGTGGAATACATGTTTGTGAAAAGAGCATGAAGCAAAATATTGTTACTAATTAAAATAAACAGGGCTAGGCTTTTGTACCTCTGTGCCTTCCCCTTCCTTGATCTTCTTCTACCAATGCCTTGACCTGAGGCATTAAAGCTCTGCTCAGCTTCTTAGCTAGAAACGGACCTGGGCTGGGGCTGCTTTAATGGAATCAATCAAACCATTTCATGGGACCCATCTCACCATAATCTGGCTGCTGTGGACCTATAAGCAGCTGTACTCATTTACTTTTGGGGCATTACATGGCAATTGATATGCAGGGTTGTTTTTATTTATTTTATTTTATTTTATTTTATTTATTTTATTTTATTTCATATATACGAGTTGCCTGCTGCTTTGTGTAAGGGGACATGCTATTTCCCTAGTAGATGTGGAGCCCTGGGCACTCATTTCTTTCATTCATTTGATAATTTATTAAGTAAATATTAATTAAATATTAATTAAAATTTATTAAGTATCTCTTAGTTTCTGGAGAGAGTAATGAACAAAACACTGATCTGACCGTTATGGTGATTAGGAGGACAGATATAAGTAAACAGGTATTTATCTTAAAATGTAGGGAAAATAAAAACTACAGTAGAGCTAAGCCAAAAAGCTTTGGGCACAAAAAGGATGGTTATCTAAGCTAATCACAGGTATCAGATAATTCTTTCTGAAGTATGTAAACTGAGAACTGGAGTATGAGGAATTTCTAGGAAAGAATGAAAAATGAATTAAAAGTGCATCCTAGGCAGAATTAAAGTATATGAAATAATAGACCAGCTCTAAGAAAAAGAATTTAATTCCTAGATTTTCCACCGATTCAGAGTGGCTATGAAGTGCAACAAGATGACAAAGGAGAGAAGAGAATAATGGGAGGAAGGAAAGATGTGACTGTCAGATAAAAACAAACCTGGCCTTAGTTAAGGAGAGTATTAAAAAAGACAATTACAACGGGAGAATTCTCTGACCTCAAGGTCTGCAAGCATTTCAAATTGAACCATTAAATAGGGAAGGGTAAGCTTGGAGAGTACAAACTTTTAGTGGAAATTGAGCCACTATTGAGCAGACAGCATGATTTGATTGAGAAGGGTTAATAGGAAGTGTTTCTGTGATGGGCCAGTTTCTTGGAATGAGATGTTAAGGGGGATGGCCTGTACCTTCATGCTTGTCTAAACTTGAGGGAGAGCCAAAGTTCAGGGCCTGTGGGGTGGAGAGAAGCCCAACTAAAGTCAAATCAAGGAGTAATTGTGAACAGTTGGTCAGGACACAAGCAACCTGTCTATGGGGAATGAGTCCTAATCTTTAGCTTCCTATCAGTATGCCATCCACTCTAAATAGACAGATTCCTCAGGCCCATAGTGCCACCATCAAAGCAACTTTGATCATCTTGCTCACTAGCTCTACCATAACTGGTTTATAAATCTTGCCAACACTGTGCACTGGAAATTCTGATAACCCCAAATGCAGTCTCCCTTTCATGCACCACCTGGCTAGATCTCATCTTTCTTTAGCTCATCACCAGTCTTCTCTGCCAATTTACCAGCCCAGCCTTGAGAGATGTTAGGGAGTGATGCTCAGATCCAAATTGTATCCTCCGCTGTAGCTCTCTGTTAACATGTCACTGTCTCCTGAGGAATTGGGGAGACTTTGGAGAGATACTTTTTGACTGCCAAATCATTGCAGGGTTATCAATATAGAGAAGAGAAATTAACAAGTGAAATGAAATGTGATGATTTCGAATTTTATATATATATATGTTTTGCATGTTTGTCTGGCTTCTAGCTAAAAGGAAGTTCCAAGAAAATGCATGTTAGTCCAAAGTTATATTTGTTTATACCATTTAGTAAAGTAATGGTACATTTAAATCTTTATTCAGAGCAGCTATGCATTTTTTGTGATAATAAACTTCAGAGATTTAGAGAAGTTTTAGAATTACAGAAAAATTACACCAGAAGTCAAATGTTGTCCGAAGATCGGCTATATTCCAGGTTAAAATATTGAAATTTTGGTTAATACTCTAGAAAACTTAAAACCAGCATTTTTTCCTTAACAATTTTAAAAAGAAATAGTGGTATGCAAAAATTAATATAATTTAATATTTATTAAATTATATTATTAAATTATACAAAATAAATTATTTATTTTATATAATTCTAGAAAAATTCACTCTAAGTAGATAAATGACAATAACAGATGATATATATATATATATATATTTTTTTTAATTCAGTCTTTTTAGTACATACTAGAATTAAACTTGGTTAACAAATATTGCCTAGCAGAGGGAAACTGCTTTAATGACCAACTAAGAGATAATTATAATTAGTTCTGAAAAGAGAAAACTTTTACATTATTAATTCGATTAGCAAACCACTTCTCCCTAGGGGGAAAAAACTTTTCTCACTCTTTATTGTTCTTATTCATATAATTAAAAGTTCCAGATATTCTGCCAATTCAGTAAAATCTAACACCCTTACATATTCCAAGTCAAAGAAATGCAAACTAAATATCAACTTTTGCCATTATGATTAAGAATTCTTGACATTTTTCTTGCCTTTTTTATTGGAAAACAGCCTAGGGTAAAAAACAAAAACCTACCCCATCAAATTTCCTTTCTTGAATGTTGTGGAAGTAGTTACAGAACATTCAGAAGAGTTATTTGAGGACAGACAGTAGGATAGAGCTATCACTTCGGAGGGCAGAGACAATGAGGAGCCCAGTTCTCAAAAGCGAAGGTGGCTGCAAAATACTGACAACAGCAGAGTAGCAGGAAAGCAGACAGAAACATCTGCTGCTACATGGGTCTCTACTGCAGCTGCTGTCTTTTAACCGCATTGTCAAGAAGGACTTAGAAATATGACTGGAGGTGCTGTTGATAGTATTTCAAAATTTTAACATATAAGGGGCTCATTTCTACTGTGATCCTTATGGTGTTGCTTCCCAATAGAAATATTATGTGAACCATATATGTAATATTTTGTTTTTGAAAACAGTAACAAGAAACGAAGGAATCAATTTTAAGTGTATTTTATTTGTCCAAATATATAAAAAATATGATCTTTTCTACATATAATCAACATAAAATTTATTTATTAATGAAATATTTCGCATCATAGTTGTTTTTTTCCATGAGAAATTTTCCAAAGCTGCATGTGTTTAATACTAGAGCACATCTCAATTTGAATAGCCACATCTCTCTGTTGCAACCACATCATGTAGAGGCTTTTGACAAGTCTCATGTAGCTAGTGGCTACTGTATGAGAAAATAGCGTTGAAGAATGTCAGCTGACTGACCTCTAAAATAAGTATGGGAAGATTTCCCCAAAACAATGCTCTGCACTGTGGGTCATTCCTGGGATTCTGTCTAGGCAATTGCTTAAGAAATAGAGCCGTGGTGGAACTTAAAATGTTCTAAGAATTCAATTGGCAAACTTACTAGTTGACCCTAAATTATCTGGAATATTCTGCATTAGTTGATGAAGGCCTTTTTGATGTTGTTGGTATTTCTGTCTGTTTTTTTGTGGTGGTTGTTGTTTTAAGTTAAGCAAATGCCTCCTTGTATTTGAAAAGATGCACTTTGCAAACTTTTATTTTTGCTCAGTGAAGTTTCATTTTTCTTACTTTCTGTTAATATCTTCCCAGGTTTACTTTTCTGCTAAGAATATTTCAAAAAGAATCTAACATTATCTTTGCAATTGTGAATTATTTTCCATGAAGAAAAAAACCTATTCTTTCCATCAAAAGAAGAATGGATAAATAAAAGGTGGTATATAACCAAGATGGAATATTATTCAGCTGTTAAAAGGAATGAAGTCTGGATACATGCAACAACATTGATGTATCTTGAAGACATCAGGTTGGGTGAAATAAGCCAGGCACAAAAGAATAAATATTGTATGATCTTACTGAAACAATAAGAATTAGCAAACTGATAGAGTCAGAAAGTAAAATATAGGTTCGAGGGAACAGGGTGGAAATAGGGAATGGGAAGTTAAGGCTTAAAATGTACAGGGTTTGTATTTGCAATGATGGAAATGTTTATGTAATGGATGGTAACGATGCTAGCATAACCCTCTCAATGCTATTAATGACACTGCAATATATGTCTGAATATGAATGAAAGGGAAAATGTTAGATTGTGCATATGGTAAAAGAATAAAAATTTAAAATACCCATGGAACTATACTACACAGTGACCTCCAAGTTAAGCCAAGAACTTTAATTAATAGTATAAATATAAAAATATGCTATTATCGATTGTAACAAATGTTCCACACAAATGCAAGTTGTTGGTGTGGGGTGGTATATGGAAATCCTGTATATTATATATGACTGTTATGTAAACCCACAACTTCTCTAATTAAAAAGAAAAAGAGAGTAAACAACCTATTCTTGTATAATTTTTTCAGAGAGAGGGATAATTGACATTGCTAGTTCAAACTCTAGGAAATAACTCCACAAATTATGAGCTCTCTAATTTGGTTCTGCTGTAAAAATTTTATAATATTAAGGGTCATTATGGTTTAAAATGTCATATAATCTATCTCCCTCTAAGAAATTCTTAATTTATTTGAAGAATAAATCTTTAAAGATAGGGCAATGATATATGTAATTATAACAGACAATATTGGGCAAGAAACAAATTTATATGGCACATTTGCTGCCACTGCTTTGTGGTTCTTTAAATGTTGCAAAGAAGTTGTTTTTGTAGCCATGGTTCTCCTCAATAAGGTACTGAGTTTTAGTTCAGATTCTGAGTGGAATGCCTTTCTCCCAAAAGTTTTTAATAATAGTCCTCCTATTATCCCTGCAAGAGAACAAGAATTAGCTAAAGGGAATGCAGTTGCCAAAGAGAGCACAAAAGCATAACAGATATTTTAAGCATTTTTTCTCCCCTCCCAAAAATGTATTGCCCTCAATCCACCTGAAAAAGTATAGTGGCTTATTTAGAAAGAGAGAGATTGATTGATTCCTAGGTATCAAACTCAGAATTATGAATCAGAATTCCTTGAGATGAAGCCCCACAATTTGTATTTTAAATAGGATTCCCAAGCGATTCGTATGTGCTTTCAGGTTTAAGAACCTCTAGTTAAAGAAAGAATATGCAGGGGTATCATTCAGGCTGTTTTATTTCATTTATTTATTTTATTTTTTGCAGGTCCAGAAAGGGGCCTTAATTTAAGGAAGCAGCCACTATCATTTGCAAATTATGTTAGAAGTTAACAATGATTGATAATTGAATCTGTACTTACAGTACCTTAAGCACTTTAATAATCAAAGACTAAAGAAATGAGTGGAGACACCATAGCAGAAGATAATTTGGGACTTCGCAAGAGAATCCTTAAAGTCTTCAGGTGAATAGTTTGATCAACAAAGTATTATTGTTTTTATTATTTTACTTCTCACGTTCCCCATCACCTAGAATTATTAAAAACTAGAAAGAAGATCTTGATAAATAAATAGAAAATGGTGATTAATTAATAAATACTTGCTGAGTTAAGTGAACACTGTTTCTTCTCTTCACAGAATGTAGTATAAAAGGCCTGGGAAATCGAAATACACTCTATCTAAGGTCTATCAATAATTACCTATCTCTTGTGGAATTTAAAACCAACTTTTCTAACTTTGAAAAGCATTTTCCCCAATAAGGCCCCAAATTCACTATCTGGTTGGTTTTTTTCCCTTTATTTCTCATACAACCCTCTCTCCATCTTGTCTCACCAGAATCTTTCAAGTATCT
>PVKH010032188.1:0-12208 GCA_004027955.1 Chaetophractus vellerosus | reverse complement strand
GTGGGGGGAGAAGGTTCCAGAAGGGCCCTCAGGACAGGACAGGGCACAGGACCGCGGGGTGAACCTCAGGGGCTCCGGGCCCTCTGCTGCCGCCTGCAGGCTGGGAAGCCCCCCAGCGCTGGGCACGACCACTGGTCGACTCGGCCCGTTTTCTTACTCAGGCAGCTGGTTTCAAACCATCGTTGGCCTCTAGAGAAGAAATACCTTTGTTCTGACCTGCTTGACGAACAGGGTCTGCTTCTTTCCGGGTGGGAGAAGCATTTCCGGCAGGCCCCAGGGCGGGGCTCTTTGTTCTCAGTGGAGGAGCTCAAAGGACAAGACCTCGTGCCTCTCTGAACTTGGCCCCTGCAGCTGAGCTCGCAGTCCCGCAGCCGTGTGCCTGTGCACAGTCAGGGGTGGATGGCCCCACCGCGCCGCTGGCACCTGCTGCAGGGGTCCCTCCCTCGGTGCCCCCTCCCAGGCCACTCTGGGGCTAAAGAGGACGGGGTCCCACCCGCTGCCCCGTGCAGGGCCTTGGCTTTCGGGTGTCCCACCCAGCTGTGTCTGACAGGGACTCCACCTGTGTGGCCCCCTGCGCTCAGCAGCCCCCGATGGATGATCGATTCCTGATGACTGTCAAATGCTGACAGAACTTCAGGGTCAACGATACACAGTTCGAGGAAGCCACCACTGAGAGGCAGGAGCTGGGTTTCCTTTGTTTCTAACTAGACTGATGGCATCCTGTGGCATTTCTCCCTCTGCCAGCTGACACCAGTTTCTCATTTCTAAGCCTGGGGGGGCGACCCTTGACGCAGGCCTGGTGCCTGTGGGGCCGGCCACACAGGGAGGTCTGCGAAGAGGCCAGCAAGTTGGTTCTTCTGGGAGCAGTGGAGACCAGAAATAGCGCAGCTGAGAAAATAAGTTTCCCCAGCGTCAAACTCCAGAACTTCCACGTAGGCAGGTACCTTCCCAGGGGGAACTTCTTTGTAGCACATTCAAGTTCAAGTTCCCAGGCTTTTCAGAGCAGGCAGCACCTTGCCCATCCCTGCATCGGATGGGACTGAGGGAGGACAACGCCTGCACGAGCCTCTCTAATCGCCGCCAGCTGAGCAACCGAAAAAGCTAGGGCGTCTCCGCACGCAAGACTGCGTTCAAATGCCTCTGCAGTCACTTAGCATGTGACTTGGGGCTAGTAATAGTCCAGGGCTTGAACCGCATGGAGGACTTGAGTCACACCCACATCCCTTCTCCCCAAGACAGTCCTGTCTCCCACCACAGGGGGCTCCCGGGTCCTCTGCAGACAGCCCCCCGCCTGGACCCAAGGCATCCTCCTGAGGGTGCTGGGTCAGTGCTGATAAAGCGGCCCAATCAGGACAGCATTTGCTTTCTAACTCAAATCCTATTACACACCTCAGTTGAGCCAAGAGAATTACCGACGTCAAGTTCTTAAAAACAAACGAATCATTTGGAAACGGAACCTGTGGTTCTGCCGTCTTTATGTGACCTTGAGACTCTGCCTGGCCACCATCCTGGAATCCAGAGGCCTGTCAGACTCTGGCCACGTGCTCATCTATAGAATGTTCTCTAAATTCTGCTCAGGAGAGGATGGAGGAGGAAGCTGGGAAACCCATTCCAACATCTATTGGGAGTTGGCCGAGTGGGTAACTGGGGGGCAATGATGCAACAAGCACCGCAGACTGCCCCGCGGAGAGCCTCCTGCCCACGCCTGGCGACCCCCAGGCCTGACCTCCTGTGACCCACGGCAGAGGCCAAGTCTACCACACTGGCCTCGGTGGACCCTGCGCCGGGCACCGGCTCTGGTGAGCAAGGGCAGCCTTCATGTGGAGCTGGTCCGAGACACAGGGCTGGTGCAGCCCACGGGCCACAGCCCAAGAGAAGAAGCCAAGTCGCAGGACAGGGGGGACCACAGGAGAAAAAGGAGCCGCCTCCGTGTAAAACCCCACCCCTGGGCAGCTTGGCTCGCCTTAGCTGATTTCTAAAGGAGACAAAGCACGGCTTGGACTTCCTGGAAAAACAAAGCAAGACCAAACCACTGGGGCAGTTCGGCCCCTGGGCCCAGCCCATGAGGTGGTGACCAGGGCCTGGCCCCGTGGAGGGAGAGGCCACGGGCTGCAGGGCCATGGGCTGCCTGTGCTCCACTGGCCTCTCGCGTCCACCTCAGGGAAGGCCAAGCACTCATGGATGTGCGGGCAGGCAGGAGACGTCCTTTATTCTAAAGTCTTCTTAGAAAGCATTGTTTTGACATTTATTCTGATTAAGAAATCAATTAAGAAAAACCAAAAAAAGAAAAAAAAATCAATTAATTCTTCCACCAGTAAGGCACATAAGGTGATGAGAACTGCTCACAACAGTTTTCAGAGAAAAATACGCAGTCATTGGCAAGTGTAAGCAACAGCAAAGAACAAATCCCTAGGAAAGCTTCTAGAGTGAGTCATTGTTCCAGTAAAATAAAGGGTTTTGAAGTCCAACGCCTCCTAGTCCAGAGCTTCCAGTGAAGGGGCGTGCCCACCAGACCCCAAAGAACATAAACCCCCAAGCAGGGCAGGAGAAGTTTTTCTTGTTCAGCTCAGGCTCTCACATAAACGAGGGTCTCCTCGGGCATTTTTAAACCATCTTCCCCTTCTGACAGTGCCAGGAGGCTTAATTTCCAGCCTCGGTCTTTCCAAAGGGATTTTTTTTTTTTAAACATGCAAACATTTGTGGGAAAGAAAAAGGACATTACCACAGACTCCTGTGCCTGAATTTCCTCAGATTCTACATTTTATGGAAAGAGCACCCCACACCCCCACAGCCACAGCCCTGACTACCGTCCTTACTTTAAAGCTTCTATGCATAGCTCCGTAGCCTACACCATGAAGACATTAGTGAGGTGGAGAAGAACCTGGATCAGATGTGGAGAACACCCTTCCCCTTACCGACTTATTAATTTTAAACAGTATCAACTACAGAAGCCAATGGGACTACAGAGAACAAAAACATAACACGAATCCATTACATATTTTATTATTAATACATCTTAAGATTCTTATCCTGTGAATTTGCAAAAAAAAAAACAAAAAAACAAAAAAACACTAAAATCTTGGGAAAAACTAAATGTTGAACATTTAAATCAAAATAAATCTGCAGACTGGTCTGAGATGATCCAGAGGAGGACATCAAATGGTGTTTTTTGGCCCAGGAAAAAGAAACGTGGGACTTTCTGGAGTTAGAGAAATATCCGTGTGGAGCATACGCTGAGGGGACAGAGGCAAACGTGCAGCAGGTTGCTGCCGTCTCAGGCATCCCTAGTCGTGTACACGAGAGGGCGGCCTCGGCTCCTGGAAGAGCGCAGACTCCCTACTGTCAGTGGCACGTCCAGGGCAGGGGACAAGGCCTGAGTGGGAGGCTGGGTGTGTGGCTGACGCCAGCCTCTGGGAGAGAGAAGGGCCGAGACCCGAGCGTGCTGTTGGCGGATGGCTTTAGCAGCCACCTAATCCTTCCTTTGGTGTCTAGGGTCGGTGCAATCCTGGGTCCTCCAGGGCGAGGAATGGATGAAAAAAGACTCTCTCTCTGTGATCTTTCCTGCAAAGGAAACAGCAATACCATTTATTACCCAGTCACAACGGAGGGCTCCTTGTAAAAGATCTCAGTAAGTACCTGTGTGTCCTTCCCTCCCCACCGCGGAGAGGGGCTTTCAGCCGGGACACATCTCACCTCCACAGGCAGCAGGGCTGACGGTGGCACTGGGACGTGCACGCTGCCCTCACGTGAGTACGAAACCGGAAGGGCCGTGATTTAGGCTTCATTTACAAGACAGATACTAGAAAGACAGCCCACTTCAGACCTGCCTTCAGAAAGTCTGAGACTCTGCAGTGAAAGCTGGGTCCTGCCCACGTCACCAGCGGGGAAACCCCATGCCTCAGCCCTAACCAGGCCCCGCTTTCAAGAGCACAGCATCTTCCTTTCGTGTCAACGCAGCATTCGGACCCTACAAGCACCCCAGACAACCACCACACACAAATACAAACACCACCGGAGTCGGCCGACAGGGTCCGGCAGTGGGTGCTTGGTCAGTCTTGGCGTGAGTGGCCTCGCAGTGCGCGGGGGCCTCTGGGCACGTTCAGGCGGGAAGTCTTTTTGCTCTAGGGCTCGACTCCTGTTCCTGCTGAACTGAGCCAGTGTGTGAAATGAGAACTGATATCAGCTCAGTAGGCACCGGAGGGCGGGTCCAATCGACAGCCCGGAGAAGCAGCGCCTCGGTGGGGCGCTTCGCACAGCGTCGTCCGCGAGGGGCTGCGGGAGGCACCGAAACCTGGACTACAAATATAAGAGAGTTGACCGCGCGCGTGCAGTTACAACGTGGAATCGCCCCTGAAGGCCCCCAGCCCTCCCTACATGCAAAAGCCCACAGACACAGTTCTAGAAGGTCCACGATGCATCTTGGCCTTTCAGTTCTTTGCAAGAGTAACGTTTGCAGCTTTTGACACATGTGGCCGCTCAGAAAGTTGCCTAATTAACTAAGTGTGTGTTTCCACGGACAACGGACAAACCGAAGGGCTTTCGGTGTATCCCTCGCATTCGTGAGAGGACGACGTGCATCCTTCGGGCTGAGCCGGTCTCTTGTCCTCCAGAAACATGCTTGGCCCCCGGCCTGACCCCTCGGAAGTGGCCGTCCCCGTTGGCAACAGCCTCTGCCCAGCAGCTCCAACTGAACTGTCCCCATCTCACCTTCTCTTCAGGTGCAGAACTTAGCCACTGTGAACAAGGTGGAAACCAATCACTGTTCACCAATCAGCTAAGCTCTGCACCTTGTCAGAGAGGTCACCGGTCTGGGCAAAATTAAAGGGCGGGCGAGCATCTTCTGTGGCCGTCGGCTTCTGCTGGTCCAAAGGAGAGCTGCGAGGTGCATCTGTGCTCCCGCCTGAAGAGCGAGAGTAACTATGGTTTCTGGAGGTGCAGCCAAGGTCGTGGTTGCGTGGTAATCCCTGGCAATGTGATTTTAATCTTAAGTCACAAATCAGCATGCCAGGAACCCAAGCAGCCAGAGCACTGGAGAGCAGAGCAGGCCCCGCCAAGCTCCCGCAGACCTGCGAAGACGGCACGCCCCCCATGCCCATCCTACCCCCAAACAGACCCTGTTTTTGTTTGCTGTTCATTTACTTGGTATCCTAGAAGTATAATTTTTTTTTTTAAATCAAAAGCACTCAGAGATGACCAGAAGAATGCCAGCACAGCTTTGTAAAGTGGAACGAAAACGGCGGCAGGCCAGTTGGCCGACAAGTTTGGCGAGGGGGCTGATCCGCTTGGCCCCTTGGGGACCAGCGTCCTGCCCACGACACCGACTCTCGATGGTCGGGGCGTCTTTGGGGGCTCTTCTTGGATGGGGAAGACTTCTGACTGCTGGGAAGGGCATCCCAGGAGGCGGCCCCCATGGCAGTGCCTCACGGAGAACGCAGGGTACAAAATGCCCATGATCCTCGCGTTCACTGAGAGCCAGTTACACACCAAAAGGTAAGGAGAGAAGGAGGCTTCAGAGGGGAGGGGGAAAAAGCAAACTTGTAACTGGGAATATTCCTTTGTTTGCTTGGGGGCAAAAAAACAGATAATGAAGAATCATGAGGGCTGTGCCACCCTGTGGGCCTCCAGAATTTGGGGCAAAGGGAACCATCATTGCCCTGCTGCAGATGCACAGACTTCAGGAAACACAAACATGCAGCAAGATTTAAAAATCTGAACAGAAACATGATTTACATCGATTACTTTATGAAGAGGGCAGCACAGTAACTGTGCAACTACTTTTGTTTTTTAAATCGTCCCACTTTGACTGCTATCCCAGACGGCTGGGAGGTGGGTGGTTTCTCTGCCTAAGTCTTTTTGGTGATAAGAGGGACAATCGTGGCGATCTCTGCAACTGATTCCCTGTCCTGGCAAACTCGGTTCCTGATCCTTCTGGAGAAGAGGTTGTACTTTTAAGTAACATTAGTTTCGTTGTTTTTTTTTTTCCTTTCCTCTTCAGTGTTAGAGTTATTTCATATAACTAAGATACTTATAGTAGAAAGAAATGATTTTCATAAAAGCAAACACTAGAAACATACTAAATGTCAAGAATGGGTTAAGAATATCAACACAAAATATTAAACAACCATTAAATCTTATATTTAATATAGAGACTCTATATAGCAAAATGAAAAATGCTTGGGGCTTGATGCAAAGTTGAAAAAAAAAAGGTGAAAGTTAAGGGAACACACAGAAATGGAAGAGAAAATATACACACAATCCCTCAGTTCAACTCATAAGATTTATGTACCACTGCTAAATTACTTTCAAATACCAAAATCCACACTAGAAACCTAACTGCCAGGAAGCAGTCAATCTAACAGGTCACTTCCAAGCACAATTCACGGAGGAAGCAATTTAATTTAGGACTCCCACTCCCACGTAAGCCAGGGGGAAAATTCAGCTCCAGGGACAACGAGGTTAGAAAAATAAGACCTGCAGTCAGGATACACCGTGTCGCCCCGCAAACACGTGGCAGTGTGGACAGGTGCACCCGGCCGGGGGGACCTCATCCAGCCTCGTCTCACCTTCGCACACAACCCAGGAGGAGAACACACACAGAAGCTCAGGGGTCAGGGTCATAGAGCAGCGTACGCCTCTGTCAGACCTGACCTTGACAACTGTGTGTTAAAGCTTCTGCTGGGCTTCCCATCGCATCTTCTAGACCTACTCAGGATGCTCTCCCATGGTTTTGGGTCCTACACGTAACAGAACATTGTCAATGAGAGCTGCTCTGCCGTGACGTGGACCGCTTCCCTGGAGGGTGGGGGCAGAGGGCTGAGCCGCAGGCGGACCTTGCCTTCCGTGTAGCTTATTAGTTTAGCAGGCTTCCAAAAGGATGATCTGGTTAGAGCCAGACAAGGGAGAAAGGAAAGGGAGAGAATCACCTCTTTAGAATAACATCTCGGCCACCACCTGGGCTGAGGCTCCATCCATCGTCCCCTTGGTCAGCTCAAAGCAGGCACGGGCGAGCTGCTGCTGCCTGGCGTCCCCACTCACCATCAGCTCCCCGTAGAGGTACACGCCCATGGCCTGTTGGAGCAACGCAGAGTCCAGAGAACGTAAGCAAAGGAAATCCTGTGCACGCACAGATGTCCACACACGACTTGTGCTTGTTTCACCCAAACTTGCTGGCCAAGAAATTACAAATCACCCGAGTGAAGAGACGGTGGGTTGAATAGTTATACTTCTAGAATCTGCCATCTTCAATCCCCTTCTCCCTCGTTCTCATCACAACTCTGAGGAATTCTTAGCTATCAATCATGCCAACACAGCCTGGTGACATAACTGCTCAGAGAGATGGGTGAGCATTTCCATAGTGATGACTGTGCCAGGCTGTCCTGGAGAGACAAACAGGTTCCCAGAAAGGCCGAGACGGGGAAAAGTCAAGGCTGCAAGATGCACGCGGAGCTCGGTGCACGCGTGACAGAGACGCAGACTGCTCCCCTGAAAAGTGTGTCCCTGGGAGTTGGCTCAGAAAGTCCAGGACCTTCCATGGAGATGAAGACCACCCACCAACCGCAGAGGAGAGCTATCACCTGCCCCTGGGAAAGCCGCCTCTTACGCTGACGCAGCCAGCCAGCCTTCCCTCTGACTACCCAGGCCACTGCCACGGACACTGGCTTTTCTGTTTCGAAAACAATGCTGCAAAGACTCACATCTGCATTTTCCCTACGTTTTTAAAAACAGCCAATTATTTCTGGGAGCACCATTGCACACCCCCTCTGTGTTCTGCCTTGTCTCTCGTCCCAGGCTGAGTTATGCCCAGATTCCGTTCTGGTGAAGCAAATTAAAAGAAGGCTCTCAAAGACACCACAAGATAAAACCTTGACGGTTAGGGGTCCCAAAATGCCTTCCCGCAAAAGCTGAGCAATGTTAATCCTTATTTGGCAAAAGTTCAGAACAGACCTTAAGGACGCAGTTGTTCTTATATCTGTCCTTCTCATACACCCCCACCCCCACACACACCCCTGCCCCTCTGTTTTTTCAAACACCTCTTGCTCCACTGTGCAAATGTGACATTTCTCCTGGTACAGAGCCATGCACTTTTCTTTGTGGGAATAAGGAGCCCTCATTCGCTGGCTGCCCCCAGTGCTCGGAAACCCATCAAAAGTCCTTTTGTTTGCCCCACCCCCTCCCCCACTCCCCGCTGGAACCCGGTTCCTTTCTGTCAGCCCCACAGCGTGTAGGGAGGCTCCCAAGGGACCTTCGGCAGGACACAGCAGAAGGGCTGGGGGCTCCCTGGAAGGTGCCCATCTCCCCTGGTAGGTGGCAAGAGAAGCTCCCACATGAAGGAAAAGAGGTGAGGGCTTGGGCCTGGTGTGTCAGGGGTGCAGACAGACTGATCCAGCCAACTGCACTCTCCCTTCTAACGTCACACTTATTTTAAATGAGGGTTGCTGGGAAAACTCCGATGTGAACCATGACACCAGTAAGCCAGAGCTGGTGCCCGAAAAGAATTCAGAGATCTCATGATGGCAGAGGGTAACACTCAGGGAAAACCGAGGCAGCTTTTAAGGTACACAATTCAATGATTTAGAGCAGGGGTTCTTAACAAGGGGTCTGTGAGCTTGAATTTAAATTAAAACAAAACAAAACATTATTCTTATGGGGACGTGTTGGAGCAGGTGTGAAATATTTATTAAATAATACACAGTATGGTGTGGACTCAGTAAAGGGACCATGGAACAAAAAAGGGCACAAACCCCTGATTTAAAGGGTCACCAAGAGGGGGGAAAATCTACTAAGATGGCCCGTTACGTAGGTTCCTGCCTACTGTGTAAAAACCCTTGGAAAATATTTAAATATGTTAGGAAAGAGATTGCTAAGTGCACTTAAGGAATCCTCGTTCACCGTAAAACTTGCCTGATCATCCTGAAGGAAGCGCTCCACATCTTTGTATGCCTCTGCGTATTTGTGCTTCACGATGAGCTCACACCACCGATGGCGAACCTGGAAAACCCAGAGAACCTGGTCAGAAACAAACTGATATGCTTCCTTATCTGAACGATGTGGAAGATAAAGCACCTTTTCTATTACAAAAGTTTACTCCTAAAGGTGTATCACCATGTAAGCTTAATAATATTCTTTCTAATTTAACTTTTTTTTTTTAAGGCAGTACCAGGGATTGAACCAGGGAACTCACACATGGGAGGCGGGTGCTCAACCACTGAGCCACACCAGCTCCCAAGTTTCACTTATTTTTAAAAGAAAGGAGCCGCATTCCTAATTAGGAAGACTGGTAATCAACTTTGGGGGGTGGGGTGGGAGGGAAGTACGTGTATCATGGCGGTGTTTCGGTTTTCAAAGACGATTTTGGAAGACAACAGACAAACACAAAACCTGACTGGAAATGTAAGTGCGAAGCCCTGGGCAGGCTGCTGGTCCCCTGCACGGTGGTACGCTGCCACTGAGGCCTGCTGTTAAACCACGGCCACCTGATTTTCTGCACTAGCCCATTTGGCTCGATGCTCGCTGACTGTAACGATGAGCAGGGCTAAAGGAGGAAGGCGCTGGCCTCGGCGTTCCTCAGAAGAGGCAGAGCACTGCCGCTCAGTTTCGTCTTTCTGACCAAGGGGAGGGGACCCGCGAAACCAGAAACACCTCATGTGAGCACAAGGTCCCCCTGCTTTTGTCCAGCTAGATGAGTGCATTTAAAACAGAGAAGTTAAATTTGGATGCTGTCTTTTTTCCCTCCAAGATAAAATTTACTAAAGACTTACCAGGAGGAATTTTCCAGGAAAGCCCAAGTCTACTGCGAACATGGAGGCGCTGGCTTGTGGCGCCGGCTGCTAACGGGGGAGCTGGCGCAGGGCAGGGCGCTTCCTGCAGCCAGAGGGCCATGTGCAGGCACTTTCTTTACAGGGAGCTCCTGTGGCCCAGCTACCTGAATTTGTTTTTCAGAATCCAGTCCTATGCTATTTTCTACTGCGTCAAAGTCCTTTCAATTACGGTCTGCCATTTTATATCCCATTAATGGTTCAACATCAGCCTTAAATGGAAGTAATTACACAGAGATCCATTTGTGGCAACAGTAAAATGTAAGCAGTTTCAACGCTTTGTTGGGGGGGGGGGGCTCTAAATATCATCATCATCTACTGACCTGGATGCATCTCCCCTTTAATGGATTATTTGGCTCTACACACAATTAGGAATGAAGGACAGAAGTCTTTTCTACATGGTACTGGGTGTATGCTCGGTACTTGGCTCTGAGGCATACGGGCACTTTCAACTCCAAGGACAGGACACCAACAGGAATGCTTTACAGGCATGAAGGAGTTCCAGAGGCGCATGCAAACGAACCCAAGGGAAGCAGGTGACCGAGAAATCTTTCCTTCTTCAACACAATGGCTCTGCCCCACACAGCCAACAGAAATGGACCGCAGACCATAAAAGGGAAAAGAGCAGCCCCTACAACACTGAGGAGGAAAGAACGAGTGAGTAGAGCTCAGAGAAGCCAGCTCCCCCTAAGACACCAGAATACAGGAAGGTGCCAGAATAACAGGGTTCCCCCATCCCCCACGCTCTGGTCCAAGCACCAGGCGCGGAATGCAGGGAGGAGAGGCTAGGCCACCCCCTTGGCTGGCTCTCTCCCACCTCACAGTAACCTGAAGATACCACAGGCCCAGAGTGGCCGTGCCCGTGCTCCGGCAGACACCCCCTCCGTCGGTGGCTTTGGGAAAACCAGGGCCAGGGGGGCGGGCTGGCCTAGTGCTGGGTGCAGACAGCAAACCCACGGGGCGTTCTGGGGAGCGGACACGGCTCAGCCACCTCTCTGCGGCCTCGGAGGAGCCCCAGGCATCTCTGAGCCTCACTTCTCTCAACTGCAAAGTAGCGGCTGCAGGAGTCTAATGTGTGCCTGTGTGACGCGATGACAAAATGCCTTGGACGATGACTGCTGTCATCCTAAAGCTTGGGTAAACTTCCAGGTTTTAGATTTGATGTTCAGACTGAGCTGCTCGTCTTCCTTTCTCCTGTTTCCAAGTATGATAAGCCCAGGGGCAGGCAGGGGCTGGCGGCCGTGGCGGTTCCAGCATTGCTGGGGAAGGTTCCAGGAGATGGGCCGAGTGAAAGAGGCTTTTTTTTTTTTTTTTTTAAACAACAAATATGAAGTCAGCGTTTCCACTTTTCTTATTGTTAAAAATAGAGATCCAGTCTTCTGACCTCTGAAGCTAAGGGCACCCAGGAAGTACAGAACCCCCCTTTCCCCACGAAGAGCAGAAAATACAAGCAAGCCTTTTCATGATAAAGAGCTAAAAGCATTTCAGTATTTAAATGACAGGATGTTTCAAAGACATCACAAAGATGGGCATGTGTGGCTCAGAGCTAGCAGATTTTTTTTTTTAACTTCTCTTCATATTTCTGAGAGAAAATGAAATTTCTTTATTTTTCTATCTACTAAACTCTCGTAAATTGCAAGGCCACTCGTCACCACGTTGAACAGGGATCTTAGAAAGTTGGCAGCAAAGTGACATTTGTCTCAATTTCTCCCAGAAATATTTCCAAAGGGAGAACTGATGGAATACCCTCTTTCCTTGGACCATTGAGAAATCTTAATAATCCTTGAAAGAGGCCATAACACACTCATATCAAGTTCCTTCCTCAATTTAGAGTGCTGGGAAAGTGAAATTCTGTGTGCCTGGGAGCTGGAGCCACAAAGCATTTGGAAGCAGGTCCATAAATAAGAAAGCTGCCCATTCTATATATCCACTCTCTTTTTCTAAAAAATGAATTAACTGGATATGGTGGTCAACCTTTTTTTTTTTTTTTAAACTTACTCCATCAGATACAAAACGATCAGTAGGGCCCACGGCCTACCTGGGTGACAGTGGCCTTGAGCCAGGGGGGCCCCCCGGCCTCCCTGCGGTCGGAGCTCTGGTCCTGGTGGGGCCAGGCTGCCAGCTGTCCTCCCTGGGGCCTAGGAGGGGGCTGCTTTTCCAGGGAGAACTGGTCCTTGTCTTTGCACCTCCTCTCGCCAGTGCCTACCAAGATGCTGAAGGCTGACGGGTGCACGCTGTGGGAAGCGAGAGGAACTCTGCCCTGTGCTCAGGAACCGGTTGCCGGTGCCTTTCTCACCATGCCATGGACGGACGGTGGAAGGCACCAGGGCAGCAGCCACAGCCAGGGGGACGTGACCCAGGCCTCACCCCAGACACACCACGGCTCCCGGGGC
>PVKH010032187.1:0-12209 GCA_004027955.1 Chaetophractus vellerosus | reverse complement strand
AAGGATGAGCTACTTCCTTGAAGAAGGAGGAACAGGCCAATCGGCCATTTTAGAACTAGCCCGATCGGCCATTTTGGCATTTCACTTTCACTTTTCCGGCCGTCTTGGGCTTTAAGGTTTTGGGGCTTATACCGCAGAGAACCCCTAATTAGCCCCCATCCAGATGCCCAGATCCACCAATTTTAACATTTTGCCACATTTACCGTATCATTCTATCCACCCGTCATCCATCTATCTCATTCCATCTCCACAGTTCCCCATCTTTATATCTCTATCAATTTTATGAACTCTTGAGTATAGTATGTATACATCATACTCCAGGAACATGTATTACTGCCATTTCATGTACTAAGAACAAGGATATTCACTTATGTAACCACCTTAAGTGCAGTTAGTAAGTTCAGGAAATTTAATATGGGTATAAAGCTTATACTCTAGTTTCCAGTTTTTTTCATATGTCCCAATATGATCCTTATGATCTTGTTCTCATCCTCTCCAGGATCATGTTTTGCATTTAATTATCATTGTCTTTTTAATTGCTCTCTCTTTCATTTTTAATTGTGGTCATATATACAACATACACTTTCCCATCTGAGACACTTCCAAGCATGTCATTGAGTGGGATTAACCACCTTCACAATACTGTGTGACTCTCACCACTTTTCATTAATAAAGCCTTCCCATTTCTTCAAATTAAAAACCTATATCCTTTATGCATTAACTCTGTACTTTTCAGCCCTACCTACTGATGTTCAGGAACTAGGACCGTGAAAGCGGTGCCATGGATGAAAAGAATGAGAAAGAAATATGAGCTAGCCGGGGTCAGGGACCCTCCACCCTGAGGGAGAAGAGTCCTGCTGTACAAACCATCATGGCTTTTATTAGGCATTAGAAAAAAGAAAATACATGTGTGCATGTGCAAGGGTATAGGATACATGATAGATAACACTTTTGCTAACATCAGCAGAAGCCATTATTCTTTAGGGTTAATGATCTATATTCCAATATGTAACTGACCTTGGTAACCATTATCTTGACATATACCAGCTATATACTTTGGAGCACAGAATGCTTCTCCATCAGGCACGTACCAGATCTTATATCAACATCCCAAGACTTGTGTCACCTGAACCATACATAAATCAAGAAGGCCTGTTTTTCTTTTAGGCCAATGCCTATGTGAGAATTCCTTCATTTCTCCCTTTATATTAATTAAAAATTAAAGTGAAGATCATAGAAACCACTATATAAGGTGATGTAAGGTGACCTTTTGTCACTATCGTTTTCTTCTGTAGGCTCTCAGGACTGTGCTTGTCTAGATTATCCTCCTCTGAGGATCTTACCTGTCATTGACTACCAGTCAAGGTTTTGAGCTCTAACAAGGAAGGAAATTAAATTTTAATAACGCACCATGGCGATGTTCTTAAGGTTTCGTGAATAAGTGATTATATACATATTGATTAAAAGGTGGTGAAAGCAGAAGGAGTAGATATATCAAATCTAACTAATTTTTAAGGCTAAAGTCCTTAACATAAATGCATTAATCATGTTCAATTTTCCATTTTTATGGATATAGGCAATAATTCTACTTTTGAGAACACAGATTATTATAATGCACAATACAATTATCTCCAAACCAATCAAAAATCATATTTGTACTGTTTCTTGATTCTACCAATGAAGCAGGTTAATAGCCTTAAGACTCTCAGTAAGTTCATTCCAAAATTCTATTCCAGGAACTTCTTGCAGCTTATTCTGAGACATGCTTAGTACCTTTTTTTGCAACTCCAAAATATCTAGAAAAATATTGTGTTTATATCCAATTAAAGGATTTTTTACTTCCTTCCAATCATGCTCACTGTTATTATAGAGCAAAGGAGTAATATAAAAAGAACTTTCATTCCAGTCACATTTAAGAGCTCTTAACAAATTCAGATTATAGATTTGATTTCCCAAATGTACAATAGCCATTTCAAGATCATTCATACAATTGTTCAGTTCCATATCAATGTGAAATTGGCTGTGCCACATCTCACATGCATTTTTATGCCAGTCTTTAACTTATTGTTGAATCTGTACCCCCTGATGTAGAACTGTTCCAGCAAAAGTGGTGGCAGTAATAACACCATTTAGTCCCAAAATTCCTGCTATTAAAGGTCCAATCAGTCTTTTAGTTCTTTTCAAATAATGGTCAAGGAGGTGCCACAGCAACTGGGATTCTGGAGACTGCTGCCAATGTATGGTCATCTGGACTGGTAGCCATAGTCCTTTCCTTCTTCTTGCTAGGAAAAGAGTCTGGTTATACTGTAGATAAGAATTCTTAAGACAAGTAAATAGAGAACAGTTTGAACAGCTAATACTCTTTTCTTCAAATGTTACTTTTCCTATTATGGCGACTACAGGATCTCTTATACATATTGTAAGATATTGAGCTGATTTCTTTTTTAGACTAGTAACATTAATTTTATTGCCTTGCCATTCGAATACTGGACCAGTTTTCAAAACTGTTCTCCATAAATAATTTTGTGTTTTATTAAATTTAGTATCCCATGTTTGTGGGATAAATCTTTTTTGATGTATCCAATTTATTGAGCTGTTAGTAGATACCATATTACCAAAATTCCAAAAGTAAGGGTCACTGTCATTGGTGGTTATGGTTAAATTATTAATGAACCAAGATATGGTTGTGTTTTTAACAGGTTTTAGCATCCCTATAAGGGCCTGATCCTTTAAAATTCCATAGGAATCATTAAACAACACAACCTCTGGAAAACCATGACATGTATGCCATTTGTCATTTAGTAGTCTGTTTTGAAAAGGACATGTAAGATTAATCATATCTTCTGATTTATATGGTAAAGAAGGGAAAATGAGAATATAAATTTGAGTTTGATTTCTCTCTCTTAAAACCACACTGCAATTCTGAGACTGCATGCATGCAGGATCATGTCCAATACAAAGAGGGGGTGGTCTATGAAAGGTAAAGTTAAATTTTCTATAAATTTCCCTTCCTCCTCAGGTTATAGATGAAGGTGAGAATCAATGGGCTCAGGAAAATGAAAAGAATGATTAATATAAACAGGGTAGGATTCATCCCCCCAGGTCAATACTTCCAAAAGGGGTGGATTAGTATTATAAGCCCAATATGTATAATTATGTGAAGATGCACTACTTACTGCCATTGTGGTCAAGGTAAGCATAGCAAGGAATAACTACATATACTTACCAGTATTTAGCTTTTAGCTGGGAAGTATTGAATTAGCAACTGATGCTAGATTTTTTGGTTGACTGTGTTTATGATTAATGAATTTGATACTAAAGATCCCAACTTGTGAATAATTTGCTAATTCCTGAGGAATGGGCCAGCCTCTTTAGGAAGGAACACAACACTCCCTGGGCAGTACATTTTAAGGTTTATTCATCAGTCCCTGGGAGGGTGGCCAGCTCTTCCAGGGAGGAATACAACACCTTTTGAAATGACTTTATCTCTTTTAATTTGTTACAAAACATCCTTGATGTGCTTACTATTTCAATCTTCATTATTTTTCCTGAAATATGGAAAGTGTTAACTAACAAGGCACTGGTTTGTTGATTAACAAAGTTTTTTTCATGATGTTTTACATTTTAGGTTTGAACAATACTTGCCAAACCTTTTCTTAATATATTCAGTTTCAGGACAGTCCAAACTTAAAATAAAAGAATTACATATACATTTAATAAAATACATTTATGTGTAACATATAACTTATTAAATTAATTAAGTATACAATGTAGTGCATTAAATTTTTGATTAGTATTTAAGTATGTTATACATAATTCATAGGCATTTAACTAGCAGACACCCAATGAATAAACTTTTATTTCTTATGCATTTAAGATTCTTAGTAGCATGATTAGAATGACATTAATTTTTCTATTTTGTAAAGTTTGAGGCATAGTAAAAACAAATTATTACTTCCTATTTGGGCTGTGGGGCAGTACAGTAACTTGTAATCTTAACACCTGCATTGGTTTTGTTGTTAACATTATAATTGGAATTGGGGCTGTAGCTCACAGTGTTGAATATAAACTTTATTTATTGTTGGCTATTTTACAGGAAGTGGAATGTCAGCTGGTTTGACTTGTTAAAGATTAATCTTTTGTAACAAACTGGTAATATTTGGGACTGCTGTATATTGTAGTGATGTTATTTTAATTTACTATAATTTACTGTTATGCACTACCCCTGGCAGCCCTTAATGGCTGCTTTCTTTTTGTAGCTATAAACCTGTTTCTTTAGCTGAGGGGGGCAAAGCAGATAAACTTGAAGTGGAGCATCTGCCTCTTGATTTTTAGGCAGAGAGGTAGCTTCTGTGACACATTATTATTATATTTTAAAATAATTAAAATTATGATTAATAGCATTATACTTTTATCTAATCTTATACTGAAACATTATTAAAGTTTCAGGAATTTTATATATTTTTTAAGTATTCACATGAACCTTTTACTTAACAATTTTAATTACCATAAGGTAAGAAAATTTCTTTTAATTTTACAACAGTTTCAAATACTTCATTCAATTTATAATATATCAAAGGAATTTAACTATTTTTAGTATTTTACTCTTTTTTAGGTAAAAAACTAAATTATTTGTAACAGTTTGAAATAAAATTTACTTTCTAGGATTTGACTTTGAGAAAGTATGTTTGAATATTATATTCTTTTAAAAGTGATAAAACTTGTTTTACCAAGGAAACAATAAGGTTAAAGTATAAGAAGCTACTTTGAAAAAACAGACTTTTTTTTGCATACTGATTATTTAGGAGAAAAGCTTTATATAAACTTTTGCTAAAACAGATTAATGACTTGAAAAATTTTGAGAAAGAATAAAACTTTAACTTTGTATTATTATACTGTTTTGACATTAAAGTTTTTAAATCTTTATAGACAGAGTCATTAAATCTTACCTAACTTTGACCACAAAAAAATTTTTATGCATTTTTTTATATTCATTTAGATTTTGTTTCTCATTTTGTTTTTTTAAAATAACTAATCATTTTATTTTAGGATAAAATTACTTTTTTAAAATAATAAAAACACACTTTATATATTTTCTATACATAAGTTACCAAAATGATTTTTGGAATTGTTTCTAAGCAAACATTTTATAGCATACAATTACCATCAACACTAAACAAATTTATCAAAATAATAATTCAATTTGATTATAACTGTTTTTATTATTTTAAATTATTATCTGTATTTATTAATATAATCATTTATTTAATTTCTGGCCATTTGAATAGAGTTTTTATAATTTTCATTTGTCAATTTAATATTACCATCTGGAGGTATCAAAATATACATTGACACTGAACAAACAGACAAACATAAAACAAGTTACAACACATAAATAGAAACATACATCTTTGATTTTATTGTTTTTGAGAATTTTTCTGGAAACTGTATTGCCAAGTTTTTTTACTTTCCCAATGGTTTAATTTTATGAGCCGCCACTAGTCCACAGTCACATTATTATATAGGCAGTAGGGGGTTTGCAGACTGGCTGCTGGAATGTTTTCCTTATCTTAGTTAACCTTTCAACAGAATGTTTTCTTACAAGCATGATCTCATTATTAAGGGCTTTATTCAGCACTTCTGCTTGCTGAGTGCAGCCTTTTTGATATTCTAGTTGCCAAACACTAAAGTGAGCTGTGGCAACAATAGTTTTTACAAGAATTTTCCTATCCCAGGGTATTAGTCTGTCTGCTTGACCCATGCCTTAAACTAAACCTATAGTATAAGGTGAGTTTACACAATTTTGAGTACATGCTTGTTTTAATTCTTTTATAATTTTAAAGGGTATAGGAACATGATCAAACTGAACACTTTCTTGAGTATCTTCAGCACTGGGCTGAAGAGGAGTCATAGTTACTGCAAAAGTAGAAAAAGGTTGCATAGCTTCTGCATTTCCCTCTCGGCTCCCCGAGGAGCTATACTTTTCATGATAGAAGTCGATGCAGCCATAACAGTGACAGATACTTTAGGAGGATCATCAAATGTAGTAAAAAAATGGATTATTTGAAACTTTAGGAGGATTAGGAGGTGCTGGCTCGAATGATATTAAATCATTGTTAGGAATAGTTGGAGCTGATGGTGTAACAACTGCCGGGAAAGTTCCATATATTCCCCTTTTCTTTTCTTTTTTGATATCATAAACAGACATATCAGGCTTAGACTGATGAGTAATCTCATCATAGATATTTCCACAATTATTAGGGTCATCATTATTTTATTCTACTAACAGATCATGAGCAGCCATATCCTGTTTATTATCCTCATTTTCATCTGATTGCAATGTTTCAAGTGCAACAGAAAAAAAGGCTACACAAAGACCATTCATGTACAGAAATTGTTTCTCTCTTCTAGTAAACTCTCCTTAAGGCTTTTATGACTAACTTCCATTGTTTTAAATTTAGAATATTATGGCCTTGTGGCTGAAACCAATAACAATGTTTTGTACATGAAAAAAAATTTCCTCAAAAGCCGAGGATTTAACAGTTAGACCAGTGCTTTTCAATAATGTCTTCAAGACCCTTGAATACTCTTCAAAACTTGACTGCTCATTCCCCATTTCCCTGATGTTTTTCAAGGATGTAACTTACCTGTTCCAGAAGTCTGCTCTTTAGGAGCTCTTTGGTCTGCTGGGCACTGTGAGATGCCCTGGTCAGGGAGAAAGACTCACCTTCAGGTCCTTGTTTGCGTGCCAAATGTTGATGCTCAGGAACTAGGACTGTGAATGAAAGAAATATGAGCTAGCCAGGGTCAGGGGACCCTCCACCCTGAAGGAGAAGAGTCCTGCTGTACAAACCATCATGGCTTTTATTAGGCATTAGAACAAAGAAAATACATATGCACATGTGCAAGGGTATAGGCTATGTGATAGATAACACTTTTGCTAACATCAGCAGAAGCCATTATTCTTTAGGGTTAATGATCAATATTCCTATATGTAACAGAGCTTGTTAACCATTATCTTGGCATATACTCTTTGGAGCACAGAATGCTTCTCCATCAGGCACATACCAGATCTTATATCAACATCCCAAGACTTGTGTCACCTGAACCATACATAAATCAAGGAGACCTGTTTTTCTTTTAAGCCAAGGTCTATGTAAGAACTCCTTCACCTGTCCCTGGCACGTTGTACTCTAATTTCTGTTCCTTTGAGCTTACATATTCTCCCATATATTCATAGTATTTGCCATGTCAATTAACTTTAACATCCTAAGCCCATAATAATCTCATTTGCTTTAATACAAATTTAATTTTAATAGTATGCACAAATCATGTTGCTGTAACTCTCCATACACCCATTTCTATGAATTTCTTATCACAAAATACATGTGTAACAACATATTACATATGCATTTACCTTTTAGATAAGGTAGGAGGTAAAATGTGAGGTTGGAAAGCAAAAAATAAAAATAAAACAATAATTCTGGCATTGGTATTTCCCATGTCATTATGCTTATTAAGGACCTTTATTTGATTTATTGTCCATCACCTTTCCATTTCAACCAGCAGAACTCTCTATAGCTTCTCTTATAGGGCTATTTTAGTGGTGATAAGTTCTCTCAGCTTTTGTTTATCTAGAAATGTCTTCCTCTTTCCCTCATTTTTGAAAGACAGTTTTGTGTGATATGGAATTCTTGGGTGGCAATTTTTTACTTTCAGTGCATCAAATATGTCATCCCACTGCCTTCTTGCTTCAGTGGTTTTCAATGAGAAATATGCACATGTTTTAGTTTCTTAGGCCACTCAAACAAATACCATAAAATGAGTCAGATTAAACAATGAGAATTTATTTGCTCCTCTTCAATTTTTTGGAAAAATTTGAGCAGGGTTGGTATTAATTCTCCTTAGAAGGATTGGTAGAATTCACCTGTGAATCCTTCTGGTCCTAGGTTTTTCTTTGTTGGGGGTTTTTGATGACTGATTCAATCTCTTCATGGGTAATTCTTCTGTTGAGATCTTCCATTTCTTCTAGAGTCAGAGTAGGTTATTTGTGTTTTACTAGGAATTTGTCCATTTCATCTACTTTGTTTCATTTGTTGGAATACATTTGTTCATAGTATCATCTTTTTTTTTTGTTACATACCCCCCCCTTTCTGCTTGCTCTTGCTGTGTTCATTTCTGTGTTCTTCTGTGTCTGCTCTGTCTCCCCCTGTTGCGGCGATGTGCCGAGTCAGCTCACCGTGCAGGTGGCTCTGCTCATTCGCGGGTGGCTCTCTTCCATTCGTGGGCGACTCTGCTTCCATTCACAGGCAGCTCTGCTTCCATTCATGGGCAATTTGCCCTGCCTGTGGCGGCTTTTGCCCTGCCTGTGGCAGCTTTTGCCCTGCCCATGGTGGCCTTTTGCCCTGCCCATGGTGGCTCTGCCCCTCCCATGGCAGCTTGCCCTTCTCAAGGTGGTCTGCACACCCAGAGAGGCCCCCGGGAACCAAACCCGGGGCTTCCCATGTGGTGAACCAGCGCCCTATCCACTGGGATACAGCTGGCCCCCCATAGTATCATCTTATGATCCTTTTTACTCCCATGGGACCAGAAGTAATTCCCTCTCATCTCATTTCTGATTTTACTTCCATCATCTCTCTTTTTTCTTTATCACTCTACATTAATGTGTGTCAGTTTTACTAATCATTTCCAAGAACCAGCTGTTGATTTTGTTAATGTTATCTATTGTTTTTTTCTTCTCTATTAAATTTATTTTATGTCCAATAGTGATAGGTACTTTGAAGAAAAAAAGCAGTGTATGGAGACAGAGAACAATGGTAATGGGGGCAGAGGATGGGATATTTTACATAATGTGGACAGGGAAAGGCCTCTCTGATAAGGTGATATTTGATCAGAGTCATCTCTGAAATGAAGGAATGAGCCACAAGGATGTCCAGTAGAGGGAGAGAAACTTCAAGGGTCTTGAAACAGGAAGGCATGTGAATGGCTAAAGCAAGGACAGTGTAGGGATATTTTTTGTTCATTTCTCTATTACCAGCTTGCATTTGATTAGAGGTGTTCAATAAATATTTGGTGAATAAATTAACTAATTCATTTAAAATATGTAATTCTCATAAATCAATCCATGGCCCACTGCACTCTTGTTAATTGATTTTGTGGGCATGGGGCACATAATAAGCTTCACTTATTTCTCTTTTTTTTCAGTAAAAGGTGATAAATAAATTATATTGATAAATATAATACTGAAAGACGTTTACAAAATATAAATACTAACATATTAGAGACAAGGAAACAGAATAGCAGCTATATACATCAGGGGAAGCATAGAGAGATTGAGAGTTAAGGAGTTTTGCTTGTTTGCTTTATGTTTATTATTATGATTAGAATAATGAATGTGCTCTACTTTCATTATGATTTCATGATTGAAGTAAGAGAGCACTTAACTTATCTAATAAGGAGTAGTAACACAGAAGCCAATTTAAAAACGTTTGCCTTCTAAAAAATAGTCTAAGAATCCACTGCTTAATACAAGGTACTGAAAGATGTTCCTATGCTAGCTTCTAGGGTTTTATATTTATAGTTCTAATATTTAGGGCCTTGATCCAGTTTGAGTTAATTATTTGTTTTTATTATATAACCCCCCCCCCTTTCTGCTTGTTCTTGCTGTGTTCATTTTTTGCATTCTTTTGTGTCTGCTTGTGCCCTCCCCCCGTTGCAGTGACCCACCTAGTCAGCTCACTGCACGGCAGCCCTGCCTGCCCATGGGGGCTTGCCCTGCCCATGGCGGCTTTGCCTTGCCCGCGGCAGCTTTGCCCTGCCCACAGCAGCTTGCCTTCTCAAGGCAGTCTGCCTGCTCAAGGAGGCCCTGGGAACCAAACCCGGGGCCTCCCATGTGGTAAACCAGTGCTCTACCAATTGAGCTACAGCTGGCCCCTGAGTTAATTTTTGTATATGGGGTGCAGTTGGGGTACACTTTCATACTTTGGCTTGTAGGTATCCAGGTTTCCCAGCACCGTTTGTCAAAGAAAGTATTCTTTCCCCGTTGAGTACACTAATCCAATTTTGAGCACAGTATTCAGAATAATATGCAAATCTAAAATGACCAAAATAAGGAAGACAGATGTAAATACTTTTCAATCTTGTGACATGCCAAATTCTCATTGTTTAAAAATAAAATGTTCCAAGAGTTGTATCTCTGTGTTTATGCTGAAACCAAGCTAAAAGGGGAGGTGAGGAAAGTTATCACCCTTCCTTGTATTCCTAAAATAAAACAGGTTGTATGAGATTTAGGCTTGTAATCCAAACAATGTATTGTAAAAGCAGAGGGAAAATTATTGCTTGCTGAGGTCGATCCTCTATCTCAACTTACATCAATGTGGGAGAATATTGTGAAATTAAAGACACTAGAAAGTAGTTGGGGTTTAAGTGGAAAGAGAAAGTAGGAATATTTGGGTAATTGTGAGGAGGAAGACAGGAGAAAATTAAGGGTTCTGAGGTCTTTGAGATGGAAGTAAAGTGAGAAATGAGGTTCAAGCATGGAGTAAAAGACAATTAACTTGGCTAGTATGGGGCAGCAACACATAAACCAATTAAAAAATATTAGCTTTCTGAAATAATTCAATTTATACAATATCTCAATCATACAGAATAGTAGAAAAAATATTCAAATGATTTCCATGAACAACAAAACCAACATTTACAACTATAAATTCATTGCCAATTTTATCTCTTGCCCCACAAACTCCCCTTCACCATTAATTGGAAGCAAATTTTAGGCATTTTATGATAACTGTATGAACATTGCTTAATGGGTCTCTTAGAAGTTACATTTTTAAATGAATATAAAAGTAATAGTACAAGGTATTAATAATAGGCTGGTATATGAGGGAAAATCCACCTAAAGCAAAATATGGACTATAGTTATCAGTAATATTTTAACACTCTTGCATCAATTATAACAAAGGTACCACACTAATGTTAAGTGTCAACAATAGGAGGATGGGAGCTATGGAAATGTTGCATTTTTTATTCTTAAGAAATGTTTTCTGTTACAGATACAATGAAATTTCCCTGTGAATTATACTGTTTTACTCTGAAGCTTCTCTGAATGCAGCCAGCTGTCAGTCAAAGCTTCATCTTAAGAACAAGAGAAGAAAAAATGGGGAAGAAGAGGAACTTTAAATGACAAGCAAGAGACTCAAAGTCTTAAGATTGTTCCTATGCCAGTTGAGCCTTGAAACCCAGCAGGTAGGCAGCTAAGTCCTACTCTCCAGTTCTTTGGAACTACACTGGACAACTAACAGAAGGATCATGATGGGCCAGCACCATCCCAAAAGTAAGGAGAATCTTCAACTGCAAGCAAAACAATCCCTTTTATCTGCTCCATAATATCTACATCCCTTCTCAGTATGGCATAGTCAGAGGGGACATCATCTCAAATTCCTCATGACTGAGTAATGAACAGAAATAAGGGGGGGGGGAGTTTACTACTTTGTAAAGGAGATGTGTTGTTATTGTAGTTATTGGCTTGTGTTAATTGACTTACTTGTACCGTTGCTATAAAAATAAATTTTAAATGAAAAAGAGAAGGATAATTCTGACATAAATAAATAAATATTACAAATACAAAAAATAAAAATACCATTATTGATACTTAAAATAATTAGCAATATTTTTATTAATTATTGTATATCCACCTTCCCCAATTGAATGATGTAGAGTTTGGAGCTAACTAATTAATTACTAAGGTCTCTGCACCCTGATCCATCGCCACAGCCAGAGTCACAGCTTCAGTCTTCAAAGTCCTGAAAGAGAACACACACCCCAGGGGTTAAGGTTTAAACATGTCAATTTTGAGGACATGATTCAATCCATAAAGTCCTAAACAAAGAATATTTTAATCCTTTCTTGGTCTCCTCTCTCCAATACCCAAGTCCTAGAAAATTTTAAGTTACTACCCCTCAGTATAAACTTTGACCAAGATAAAAGAAAATGCATATTCTAGTTACTGGTATCAGCTTTGATTTACAAGGTAATGTAACATATTAATGGATGTAGAGTTTAGAGCTAAGTTATTAATTACTAAGGTCTCTGTTTACTCTGAAGTCTATGATTAAATTAGCACTTTAGGGAAGAGGAGGAGGAAGTACAGAAGATACAGAGAGGTAAGTGGGAAAAGTCATCAGCAGCCTGTAATTTCCTAGAGGCTG
>PVKH010032186.1:0-12209 GCA_004027955.1 Chaetophractus vellerosus | reverse complement strand
CTGCAAAGAGACAGGCCCGTAAAAGACAGAAAGGATGGATGGGCCTGGACTCGAGGTCACAGCTGATGTCCCAGGGGGGCTCCCAGGAACTCTTGGGGATGCGGAGAGCAAGGCTGCTCCACACACCCACACTGATAGACGATTTCTTTCCACTACAGCTATGAATTTCTAAAAACTCCTTCTATAGAGTGGTAGGGATACCAGTTAAGACATTTCAGTAAACCCTATAGATTATTCCAAGGCAGTGTAAAAGATGGACAACATTCAAAGTGTCCAAGTATTGAACACATTTGTTTTCTCCTAGGAGTGTGGCTTTGCAATGATTTTATAATGACTGCGAGAGCTGCTTAGGAGAATTGCATATGTATTCATTTAACCTTGCACCTAGCAATCCATTTCTAGGGACCCATCCTAATGATATGCTAGCAAAAATACAAACTTTGTATACCAAAGCTATTCACTGTGGCACTGTCTGTGATAGCAAAAAACTGACAACCTAAATGATCATCAATAAGGGAAAGGTTGAATGAACTATACTACTTTCATAAATTGGCACGCTACCAATTCTAAAAGGAAATGAGGAATGGTTCTATATTTTACCATGGAGTACTCTCCAGGCTCTACTGGTAACTGAAAAAAGCAAGGTGGAGAAAGGTGAAAAAAGTAGAGTTTGCTACTATTAATTTAAGACAAAGATATAAGCACATAAATGGATCTACTTGTATTAAGAACAAAAGCAATGGAAGGAAAAACCATTAAAAAGTTACTCATTGGGGGAGGTGATAGAAATAGAAATCAAACTTCCTCAAATATACTTTGTTTAGTAGATTTGACTTCAGAAACATAGACCTTTAAAACAAAAATAAATGTAAAAAGCAATCCCTAAAAATAAAAAATAAATGAAATAAAGAAACTTAAGTGTATAACTAGTTGGTAACACACCCACATGGAGAGGAGCTAGTCCAGACAAACCTGAAGCACAGTAATCTGACTGTGCATCCCTGGAGTGATATACCCTAAGTACAGAAAGGGCTGTTTAAAGGAAAACAAAACCAAAATGCTTCTCATAATGAGACTGTTGGAGCCGTGTCGGGATGGCTCTTCTGAGACGACCGTGTGTACTGTGGTAATGGGAGTGATTGTCTTGGTGTTGGTGGGAACTTGGGTTTTTGGCATAGGAGCAAGGAGATACATAGGGAAGACTGATGAAGTTAGGTAAAAACCCTACAGTCCTGAATTTGAATTAGAAATGTCAGGATTAACTCACAATATAGTTTACTTGGGGGGAAAAAATCCTAGCTCTATTCACAGAAAAGGCCTAGAAACAATAAACAACTCCAAGGAATTAGCACCCCTTGCACCCCAGATGCTGGTCTTTAAAGTCCATTTCCCACTAAAAGGAACCAGAGTTCCTTGGAAAGACTGAGTCCAATCAAGCCTCCAGATGAATACTGTCCAAGAGAACTTTTTGTGACGATGGAAATTTCTCTCTCTCTGTGCTGTCCACTTGGTACCCATTAGCCATAAGGACTACTGAGCCCTTGAAATGTGGCTAGAGTGACTGGAGGACTGAATTTTTCATTTTTATTAGCTTAAATTTAAATAGCCCCATTTGGCTAGTGGCTACCATACTGGACAGTACAGCTCTAGATACAACTATCAAGTTACAGGAAATAAGTAGAGGAAAATGCAAACACCAGACTATATAAAACTCAAAGAACAAAAAAATCCTGTTTCTTCAATTAAATTTTGAAAAAGGGAAAAGGGAGATGGAAGAGGAAGCTGTAGATTAAGAGATTTAAGAGACATCTCAACCAATTTTGGAGACAACCAGCCAGGACACTCGTGGTCCTGGTCCTGGGATTTGCTTCCAGGTCTGGAGGAGAGGCGTGAGGATCCAGATGAAACAAGAAGGACCGGCCAGGAGACAGTAATTGTTGGATCTGGATGATGAGGCCATGGGGGCTCATTATCACCTCTCCACTTGTATACCTGCTTGAAGTTTTCTCTAATAAAAAGCCACCCCACAACTCAACAAAAAGACAAGCAACCCGATTTAAAAATGGTCCAAGGACTTGAATGGCCATGTCTCTAAAGAAGACAGACAAATGGCCACTAAGCCAGGAGCATGTTCAACACCTCTGGTCGTTAGGGAAATGCAAATCAGAGCTGCAGTGAGATACCAGTTCACATCCACTAGGACGGCTGCTATTAAGATGCCGCGGATGTGGAGTACCTGGAACCCCTGTGCACTGCACTGCTGGCGGGAACGTAAAATGGTGCAGCCATGTGGTAAAGTTTGGCAGTTCCTCAGAAAGTTAAATGTAGAATTATCATATGACCTGGCAATTCCACACCAAGGCATATACCCAACAGAACTGAAGCACGGATGCAAACAGATACTCATGCACCAGTGTTCACAGAGGGATTATTCTCCATAGCTCCAAAGTGGAAACAATGCAAGTGTCCGTTGACAGGTGAATGGGTTAGCAAATTGTGGTCTAGCCATACAATGGAATATAATTCAGCCAGAAACAGGAATAAAATTCTGATACATGCTGCAACATGGATGAACCTGGAAAACATGCGAAGTGGAGCAAGCCAGACAGAAAAGGACAAATATAGTACGATTCCAGTTATATGAAGTATCTAGAATAAGCAGATTAGGAAAGACAGAAAATAGACTTACCCGGAGCAGGGAGAGACGGGAATGGGGAGTTATTGCTTACGGGGTACAGAGTTTCTGTTTGTAGTGATGAAAAAGTTGTAGTAATGGATGATGGTGATGGTACCACGACATTGTAATGCCACTGAATTGTACACTTAACAATAGTTAAAGTGGCAAATTTTATGTTATATATATGGTACCACAATAAAAAAAAATTTTTTTAAAGTAAAAAAACAACAACTGCAGAACATTATCTCTTGCCCCTCCACCTTCTAGAACAGTAAAGGACTCAGGAGGAAAGAGGCCTAGAGCTGTGATAGTTCACACTTACACATGAAATACTGGAAGGCCTTGGACTTCACAAGGATATTAATTCCTATTTGAAGAGAGGAAATGTTAAAATCAAAATCTTCATACAAAGTCCCCTACCATGACTTCATGCAGTTAGGCAACCAAGGTATTCACACGCAGAGTACCACCCACACTTGTGCTTGGAGCGCCCCACGAGACTGCACTGGCAGAAACTGCTCTGGGGAGAGCCTGGAGTCAGGGCGGGGCAGGACGAGGCTCTGTGGACCACTGTCAAACTGCAGCTGCTGCTCACCTCAGTCTGGGACTATTTAGTCATCCCCTTGAGTGCCTATCATCTCGCTGGAGTGGGAAGCCCTCTAAAGAATACGGAGTGACAGCATGCCCAAAGGCCTGGACACAGGACACCAGGGGGCTTTTTCATGAAGGCTGCAATCCATTTGCACAAGAGACACCCTTTAGGCCAACCGTACCCCACGCGGAACTTCCAAACTGCCCTGAAAGGGGCAACTGCGAGGGGAAAAGGAGGACCTCCATTTTCAAATTTTATACCATGTAAGCAATAGCTGGGATCACGTAAGCTAGCTGTGCATCCTGCCGTAAGAGGAAGTTCTAAATACACTAGACAAAAAAGCTGGGCTACAGAACAGAAGATATAATGGAATCCCATTATTTTTAAAATGCACAGAAGAATAAACCCAACAACCGAAGGAAACACAACAGAGAAGTAACAGTGGTTATCTCTGGGTGGTAAATTTTCATTTTCTTTTAATTATCGGACTTTCTACATTTTCTTCTTTAAAGAAGAATAGCTACTGCTTCTTTATAAAGAAATAAAAATCTACAAAATGTCTTTTGGTTCAAAGTTTCTAATTTCCATCATAGTCCCACGTCTTGCCCTGTGGGGTAACTGCACACATTCAGATACACATACGCACACATGCTCCAAGCAGGCGCTTCCAAGGCTCGCCTCTGGTCTCTGGACGCCTCCACCTGCCCCCAGCTGCACAACGCCACGCTGGCTTCAGGTCAACCTTACCTTTGAAGATGAGGAACACTGTCCTGGGAAGCTCGTCAAACCAGTGCTCTCGGTTCCTCTTTGCCTGGCCGGGAGACAGAGCCACAGAAGAGGGGGCGTTAGGGCCAGTGACCAGACCCTAGCCCTGGTGCCCAGGATGCCACCTCTCCTTCCCCGATTTCCAGCTCACTGTGGGGACAGTGGAAACACCCCGGAATCTAAATGACGACGAAGACAGCTGGGGACCACTGAGCATTTCCAAGGTGCTGGAAACCACGCCACACCCCTGCACAATAAACAGCTCTGTAGTAGTCGTTACCATTCTCACCTCTCCCGGGTGGGGTGAGGCAAGCTTCGGGAAGGCTCAGTAACTTGCCTGGTGTCATGCAGTGACTAATGGGGCCAAACTGAGACGTGGGGCTCCTAATTACAACACTACATGGCAAACAGAAGGAAGCTGGGGCTGCCTGTTATCCCTGAAGTACACGCCGTCAGGCTGAGAGCTGAGCTGTTCTCCAGGGAAGGTGCTAGACCTCAGGGGCCTCTCATCCTTATCACCCACTCTGGACTCCTCCTGCCCACTCCCTCCCTGTTCTCTCAAGAGCACCCACCTTCCACTTCAAAGCAGCAACTTCATAGATGTCATAAAAGTCCTTCAGGCTGTCATTGCAAAATGAAAAGGCAAAAAAAATCAGAACATGTTCTCATGAAGCGTGGATCCTCTCACTGCCTGTGGTTAGGACAGGGTGGGGGTGGGACACCTGTGAGACCCAGCGCATCTGGGAAGGGGGCGCCTCACCCCAGGCATTCTGACCTCCTTTTCCCTCAGAGCACTATGAATACTTACTCTGTGTTTGCTCTGTCAGCTTCAAGTCCCCCTGGAGAGACAGTCCCTGGAGTACTAAAATTCTCAGGTGGACAGAAACTTTGCCTCTTTAGCAGAGGTCCCAATGGAACAACTGGGACTGGGAGTGCAGCCCCAATGCAGCTCACTCTCTCCCACACTGACAGCAGGCCTGCTGCTTCCTCCACCAAGGAGGCGTTGGAGGTTTTCATCAATTGTGCGAAAGACCAGTGGAGCCAAGGAGATCTCAGGTCAGTTCCCTGAGGTTGTGCCAGGTGTGTACGTGTGACTGACCCTCTCTATCTGGCTCGCGTGGGATGACCCATGCCTCCCTTGTGACCGCAGGGAGGGCAGCTGGGCCAGTGAGTCAGGGCCTCCCACAGCCGGGCCCTCCATCCCTCACCACAGCTTCTCCGAGAGCTTCTGCTGGGAAAAGGGGGTTCTCTTCCTGCTGGGGCTGCTCAGGGGCTGGGATGTGAGCCCGAGGCAGCTGGGGACCATCCCATTGTCGCAATGGGGAGAGCCTGCCCAGGAACAAAGCCAGCACGGAGAAGAGCAGGGCTGGGGACAGGGAGACACAGATCCCCGACACTGAGGGCCAGCTTCATCCTGGACGTTTCCATTTCACGAGCCAACACTTTTTTTGTCAAGCCAGTTTGAATTGAATTTGGACTGGACTTTTGTCCCTTGCAAAAAGAACCCTGATGAATAACAGCCAACACGTGTAAAACTCTCTGGGGAAGAAAAAAAGAATTCTCTAACACGCCTCTTTGTCTGTCCCCCTCCAAACACCACTGCATGCCCAGTTCCCTGCGGGGAGTGGCTTGTCTGGCCGTGCCGTCCCCACCTGGCATCGACTCTCACCTGAGCAGAGGCGTGTTACTCTGATTCAGGGCCTTGAAAGTAAGATAGCGCTCCCTCGCACTCATCCGGGGCTTGTAGAACCGCATCAGGCCTTCAAACTGCCTGTAGGAGATGCCGGCAGACCTCTGGGGAAAGAGGAAGACTGTGACATGGAACACAGGAAGATACAGGCCCAGACGGCCCCTTCCCGGATGCCAGGGAGCTGTTCTGTTCTCCCAAGGACAGGACTCCTGTTCTCCAAAGCCACTGGCCCTGCCACACTTAGAGGCTCGAAGGACCAAGCCCGCTCCTGGCCCAGCCTCTCTCCCTACCTGCTGGCTGACGAGCAGGCGGTAGGCGTGCTGGATGGCGGTGCGCTTATGCAGCAGCAAAGACTTGAATTTGCGTTTCTCGATGTCATTGAAGGTGTCGAACACCACGGCCAGGAGCTGGAGGGAGAAGCACGGAGTTGTCTCCCATTGCAGTCCGAGTTTGTCCTCTGCCTGTAGGCAGGGCTCTCGACCACAAAGCCCAGAGGATGGGCTCGAGGAGACCCTCTTTCCAGCACCCTGTGGCACAGGAAGTGTGTCTCCAGCTCTCAACAGAGGAAAGCCGGTCATAGCCTCTTGTAAATGATCGTGCTTCAGATACAGGAAGGCAGGTGCTATTAAAATTTTCCCCAGCCTCCCCTTCTTGCCGCCTTACTGTGTCCCCAGCTGGGCAGTTTTCTCAGGGGAGAAGCAAGCAGGGAGAGGAACATGCCTGGGCCCTGAGCCCAATCAGCTTGCTCTAGGGCTTGGGGGAAGCTCTGTGCGTCCTGGGCCCACTCCCAGCCCAACCTCATGGCAGGAAGGGACATCACTGTGCTGGACATCCCTCCTTGTCCCCTGGTCGCCTCTCCTTGCATCACAGCTTCGTGGTGCTGACGTGAGAATGGAGAGGCCTGCACTCAAGGGCAAACATTCTGGAATTGCCCAACACCGAAAGCAGGTAGTTCAGCAGCTTCATAAGGCAGTTCTCAGAGAGGGATGGGAGGGCAGAGGCAGAATTTCAAAGCATCCTTTTGGGGAACACTATCTTCCAAAGATAAAGCGAACTCTTAGTTTCTACCCCTGGATATTGGGCTCCCATTTTTCAAAGGTCAGCAAACCTTTTTCTGTAAAGCGCCAGGCAGCAAATATTTTGGGCTTTGAGGGCCAGGTGGTATCTGTTGCAACTGTCAACCCTGTCGTGGCACCCAATCAGCCATAGACAATATCTGAATGAACGAGGGTGACTGTGGTCCAACAAACTTCATTTACAAAGAACAGGCAGCAGGCTTGATCCGGCCAGCAGGCTATAGTTTGCTGATCCCTGGCCCTATATTTTCACAGCTCTGAGGATATTACAAACTAAGTCAATTAGACGTAACACATTTTTTATGACTCAAAACCAACATTATGTAAGAACTGTAATATGTACAGAAAGGTATCCAGCATATTTGCTTTTGGTTTTGAGGACTTAAAAAGAAACAACTATTTTCCTTTTTATGGCTTCAAATTTTTAGGCGATTTCACAAGTCTACCCCAGAGAAAGTGTTTTCTATTTCTACAACTGGGCTTAACTACGGCGAGAGGTGTGAGGATGCTCTTCAGAAGTAGAAAAATAAATGCAAGACTATCCAAAGCCACCGTCACCCTCAATAATCTGGCATTGACTCTGGTCTCAGTGACGGCCCAGGAAGTGACCAACAGCAGGGAACATTCCTAGGGGGTGGCCAAGCCTCTGCAAACACAGCCAGCGTTCTCAGAGTGCACAGCTCTAAGTTCACCTTCAAGGAATGTCTTCTCTATTGGGATTTCTAACAGTTCTTGATAAATGAGTTGGAAATACGAAAGATGTTCTCAGCACATGGTGCAACAGAGTGAAGTAGCTGAGAGCAGGAATCAGGCTGTCCTGGCCCTGCCACTTCCAAGCTGTGCAGCCTTAGGCAAGTCACTCTGCCAGCTGGACCCTCAGTTTCCTCATCTGTAAACTGAGAATCAACTGTCAGTTTACAGATGCCGGGTTAAATCACTTCATCTGCATATGTAAGGTACTCTGCGTTGTACTTGGCTAAGACAGTAAATGCCAGATTTTATAGTTTTATAGTTTATGTTTGCTAAAAGAATGAAAATATCCCAGGACGGCCTTGGCTCAAAATATAGTACTATCAGCAGCGGCGGCAACACTAACCCGGTGAGGCTTGTATTGCTGGAAACCAGCTGAACTCCTCAAGTCTTCCCAGCACCACATCCCACTAAAAGCCCTGGACTTCCTCCCCCAACATTCTGCTCTTGGGGACTGATGGAAATCCTACTTCTCCACTCCCTGCAGAGCTCAGTGCTATGTGAGCTGGGGCAGCTGCTTGGGCAGAGCCCGAGGAACAGCCACTCACCAGGTTCATGATGAAGTACAGCTCGATGGAGAGGTACACGATGAAGAAGATGCAGGACCAGGGGCTCCGGGAATATGAGGGCATCATCACATCTGGGAAGCTGTGTTTGCAGAGTGTTACCCAAGGGCCCTGCACCTGCCTGTCTCCACCCCCTTGAAGGACGGTGCTGGCAAAGGACAGCTCTCTTTCCTGCCTTCCCAGCTTCCGTCCCCCACTCCCACTACTCCCTGTCCATGGGCTTTGTGGCTACCTGTGCCCACCCGAGCACGTGGACACACTTTGCTGAAAGGAAAACAGGGCCCTGGGGCACGAGCAGTGGGCAGAAGCTAAAGCAAAGTCTAACTTACTTGGCAGTGGTCAGAAGGACAAACAGACTGACGATGCTGTTCTCCAGGGTGTTGAAGTACTATGAGAGAAAAGGAGTTGGAGGCACAGGCAGTGGCCAGCCCCAGAGCACACCCAGCCAGGAACAGGCACAGACAGCCACCTCAGGTGCTCGCCTCCATCAATTCCTTCTGCTTCCCAAGGCATCCCCCAGGGATGGCAGAGGAAAGAGCCAACGTGGGTATCCAGGGGCCTCCACTTTCCTGAACTCATGCTTCTGGCAGAAGTACACAACTGACTTTGGGACTTTGCTCCCACAGAATCACATGTTTGGGCAATTAGCTTGCTCTCCTCCGTGGCTCTTTCTCCAAAATGCTCCAAACCTGATCCCAGACACACCCCTCTCAAGGATAAGAGGGGTTTCCCTGGGCTCTCAGGCCTGGTGATGCGGAGCATTCAGGTGCCACAGCTGAGATGAGACACCAGACAGGACGGCCTTCCTGGAAGGGCTACAGGGGCATCCCACCCACCCTGTCTGGGGGAAAAGGTCTCCCATGAACGCGAGAGGCAGGCCAGCAAGGTGATTACTTACGGGGTCTGAAGGATTAGGGGAGAACAAGTAGAAACCTAGAAGGTGGTGGAAAAACAAACCAAAAAGGTCTAGAACACAAAGACTCCAACGGATGGTCACAGCAGCACTGTTCACAATGGCTAAAAGGCGGAAACAGCCCAAGCGGCCACCTGCAGGTGAATGAATAAAGCAGGGGAGGGAAGCCGAGAAGGCAATGAAGTGCTGGTTGTGCTATGGCGTGGGTGACTTAGAGAACATGCTCAGTGGAAGAAGCCAGACACCGAAGGATGAATAGCGCATGATTCCACTTACACAGAATAATCTACAACAAGCATATTCACGGGGACAAAAAAGCAGATGAGAGGTTCCAGGGATGAAGGGGAGGGGAGATGGGGAGCCACTGTTTAATGGGGACAGAGTGTTTGGGGTGAGGAGAAAGTCTTGGTAATAGATGGTGGTGATGGTTATACGATATTGTGAGTGCAATTAATGCCACTGAATTACACACTTAAAAATGGTGAAAATAGCAAATTTATGTTACATGCACATTAGCACATGCGCAAAAAAGTGTTAGAGCAGCAGTCACAAACCCAGAGGTCAAATGGATGGGACAACTAAATGCAAATGAGTGCCGTGGGCCAAGGGAGCTCATTGGGGAGCGGTGGGGCCTGCGGCAGCCTCGAGAGCACGTACCTGCCTAGAGGGAGCGTGGGAAACTCACCGAGGACAGCGAAAATGACCATGAAGAAGAGCAGCAGCAGGAGGATGTCCGCGAAGGGTGGCAGAGACTGGAAGATCTGCCTCAGGTTGCTGGGGAGAAAGACGGGCCAGGTGGGGGGATGTCAGACCTGGGGCGGGGCCCAAGGGTGCATCTGGGACTCCTGGGGAGAAAGACGGTCCAGGTCGGGGGATGTCAGACCTGGGATGGGGCTCAAGGGTGTGTCTGGGCCTCCTGAGGAGAAAGAGAGGCCAAATGGGAGTATGTCAGACCTGGGGCAGGGCCCAACGGTGCCGACTGGGACTCCTTGGTGAGTTGGGGGTACAGACCCAGAGCACCCATGCGGCACCGTGCTGAGTTTTCCGTACAGGAGTTTAGGACTCCCCTCCTTGGTGGGAGCCTGGGGAGGGAAGGGGGCAGGGAAGGGGCAGGAGGAGCACACTCGGCCACCTCCTCCTGGCTTCAAAGCCCAAGCAGGCGAGTGTACTACAAGAGGAAAGGAGAAGCAGGTTTCAAAGGATGGTTTCTAGAATGCAGGACATGGGCTGTGTGAAGGCATTTCAGAGCCACCCCGTCCTAGGACACTTGTGTCCAGCTTTGAGGATGGGCACAAAATATAAATTACTAGTTCACTATCCCCAATAGAACCCCAGCTGAGAGACCTCCCAGTCTTCAAAACTAACTTTCCCTCTAGCTCTAGGACATTCAGTCCTAGAGCTCCACTGCAGGTGTCAGGTGAGCCTGCTCGAGTCACGTGCACATTGCTGAGGTCCCTGCTTTAGTTGCTCCTGCTGTGTTTTGGCAGATAATGTTCTAGAGAGAGGAGCCAGCTCCAGAAGGCTGGAGGGGAGGCGGGAAAGAACCCTAGACCCGGAGTCAGAAAACCTCAACTTCAGTGGGGATGACACCAGCTGCCTCTGCGTGAGTCCAACAGCAGAGGGTAGGTGAATGTGCTTGAGACTCTGCCCAGGGGCAGTACTGGTCTCACAGCTACTGGACTCCCAGGGTCCTGCTCCTCTGGCCCAGAGGGCCAGACCACACCATGACAGCGCCTGCTGAGCAGCTCCTTCCCCGGCCTTACCGCCGGACGCCACCGCAGTACCGACAGTCCACCAGGAAAATGCAGCGCAGCGCCCGGGTCACCCGCACGTGGGACGTCTGCCGTACCAACACCACAGTGGCTTCCACGAACTGGACCACCAGCACGAAGGTCTGAGGGCAGGCACAGAGCACCATCAGCTCCTCCAGTCGAGCCCTCCTCCTCAGCACCCGAAACGAAGGCTGGAAAGGAAGTGCCCACCCTGGCCCTGCTCTCCAGCTCTCTCTCCTAGCGCTGCGCCCCCTCATCAAGCAGCCCCAGGAGAAGACCCCTCAGCTGCTGGCACAGGAGTGTAACCACAGGAGAAGGAACCCAAGGGGAAGGCTCTACCAGCTTGCACTGTGGAAGGAAGAGGCAGAAAGGAAACACTGAAGCAAGACCCCACTCTAGCCTTCTACACCTGCTGATCCTGCCCGTTCAGCTCACCCCCTTGCACCATGGAGCGACCCCTTGGGGGTCTGTAGTGCATCTTGAGTTCTGATTACTGAGAAACAGTATCTTGGACAAGTGTGTGTGCTTTTTACGCTGCCAAGCGCTACTCTGACATTTCTATTTACACCACTCTGTTGCAGAGAGAAGGTGTACGATGCTGGTTACTGAGCAGCGTGGGCCTGGAAGTCAGACAAACCTGGGATCCCATTCAGATCACATTCACTCAATCTGGATGAATGTCAAATAGGGACAGTAACACGTCTCCTTCAAAGATTGCCAACAGCACCGTGCCCGGCACGGACGAGGTACTGAATCACATCAGCTGCTGTGAGCACCCCACGGCCCCCAGAGCACCTGGCAAGGCTGGAAGCACCATGAGGACAGGAACCTGGCTTTGCACTGCTGAGCACAGGGGCATGATGAACGGAACCAAAGAACGGGGTTGAAGGTGGACAAATGGATGGACACATCACCTTGACCATGGTCCGTTTGTGGCGGATGAAGGTGTGGAGGCCCAGCCACCGCAACTTCATGCAGAGCTCAAACACCACCACCATCAGGGCAAACAGCTCCAGGGTAGCGTGGACCTGCAACCCAAAGGGGTGGGAGAAGGTCTGTCGTTACCCCACCCATCGCAGGATCTTGAAACCTACCACAGGACCCGCCTACCCCAGTGCACACGCACACGCACCCCAGAGTCACAAAAGCCCTGGGTGCCTGGAGCCATAGCCTTGATAATGGAGTTTTTCCCCAGAACATCTAAACATAAACTTGATATCCATGAAACAGATGATCCATAATGAGAAGAATTAGGAAGAAGCCAACGTTTAAAAAGTTAAAGAAAAGATAAAAATAAAAATTTATATCCAAGAAGGACTTTATATAATTTACAAACTACCCATAAAACATACTAAGGAAGCCTGTGTTAGGGGCCTAAACTTAGGAGTTCGTTTAAAAACAAAAAAGG
>PVKH010032184.1:0-12213 GCA_004027955.1 Chaetophractus vellerosus | reverse complement strand
GAATAACATTCATTTAGATTTAAGAAAGAAGATACACATTTCAAGGACCAGGGCAAATGCAAAATAAACATTGTTTAAGGAGGCAATAAAACTACTCCATTTCTGAAATTGTAATACAAGATGAATAAGTTGGGATCAGCAAGGATGGGAAGCTCCAAGAGCCCTTTTGACCAGAATAGGTTGACATTTAAGACTCCCACACATTGTCACTCACTACAATGCCAGTCTGCAGATTCCCAAGAAACACTGGCAGATGACAGTAATGTTTCCACAAAGAATTCTGGATTTGTCATCTTATTCCATCCTATGTAATCTACAGCAGATACAGATATACTTGCCATCTCTTAAGTGTAAAATACAAAAATACAAAAAGTGACTTTCATAAAATAGTTGAAGGTGTCCTGCAATTACATTTCAGAGGTTGACTCTGCTTCTCTCCACCTCGAGCAACGTGATGTCATTTAACTCCTCTTCATCTCCTGCAGAAGTCTCTTCACTGCTGTCTCTGCTTCCCCCCTGCCTCCCAAATCCATCTCCTCCCCCTCTTCAAAACACTGCAGCAGAATCCATGACTTGCAGGCACAAAACCAGGCTGAAGTTCCTGCCGGACTCACCTTCCCCAGCTTTCCTACCTGATCTGGCCCTGCCTAAGTCTCGTCCCTGACCCCTTATCCCTCACCCCTTAGATGCTACAGCCAAAAAAACCCCCTTTCTGTGCCTCACAATCTGCAAGCTGGTGTTGCCTTGGGGCCTTTGTACCAACTACTTCTACCTAGAATGCCCTTTCCTCAGGTCTTCATATGGCCCACTCCTTCTCATCATCAGTACTCAGTTTAAAGTTGGACACTCAAACTGACTACCTAGCTAGTGTCTATTATATTGCCTCTCTCTCTACCGAATTTTTACCATTCTGTAATTTTTATTTTTACTTTTTGCTCATTTACTTCTTGTCCCTCCCATGCAACACTGTAATTCTCTTAGGAGCAAGGCCTTATCACACTTGAAAATAAAATGGATTTACAATTCTGTTTGTCACTTCTTAACCACATGTTCACCACTGGCCACAAAACAAAATTCTGCCTGGAATTCCCAGTATGTTTTTATAGAACAAAATAAATCAGTCATAAAAATCAAGTAAAAAAAAAAAAAAAAAGGAGAACGAGCATAGCAGTGAAATAAATGGGCTAGTTTTGGCAAGGTTTTTGTTGCTCACACCTGCTTTCTGACAGACTTCAGACTTCACAAGTACCACATCCCAAGGGCATGTAACAATTCAGAGGAAAGCAATGGTCTCTGGGGAACTTTACCATATGATTTGCCCACAACAGTTTAGAGACTTCCTGACTGTTCCACCACCACCTTAGAGCTCAGGGACTTCCATGGTATCAAACCTTCATAATATTATGTTTTTTTTGCACACACACAAAAAAGGCAATTAAAGAGATGTTTGTAACTACTTGGTGTCACTGTGGACTACTTTTATATTATTAAAGGCCAAAAGGAGGAACAGCCCTACTTGCCAAAAAAAGTCCCAGTGATTTTTGGTGGAGAATGTTGAATGCTTGAAATGACCATTCCAGTCTAGTCCAGGCTAATATTCAGCAAGCAATGTTAAGGAAAATTATATTATATTTTACAGGAATTTCTGGAATGCTTTTATTTATTTACCAAACATTCATTTATCTGACCAATAAGTTTGAATACTTTCTGTGTACCAAGCACTGTTGTAGGCATGGCAGATACATGCAGTAATCAAACAGGACAACATTGCAAGATGTGTTCGGTGTTGCTCATTGTGGGTCACTATCCCCAGGTGTGAGGTGTACTCTCTCAATGTGGGAATTCAAATCCTCTTCATTTCACACAATTTTTCTTGAACTGTAGATTTCCTGTTAGTTGTGTTCCCTTAGTTTTCTTTTTCAGCAGCTTCTATTATTCATGTGTTAGATCATCTTTGCCTATCTTTAATAGTCACCCCTTTCTATTGAATTCTATTTTCTGTTTTTTTTAAATGTTCCTCATTTTGACTTTTAAGGCATTATCTGTTGTTGTGTGTTGCTCTTGTGTTCCTTCTAGTTTAATCTTTTTAAAAAAATTTCTAGTGCTGTCCTCATTTCTGTCACCTCGTCTCTTATGTTTTTTATTTTTATTTATGCTGCTAATTCATATCTTATATCTATTTCTTAATGAATTTAGTACATTATGATAACAGTAGATTATACTTTTAATCTGTTTTGTGGGCATATCTTTTTGGTGAACTATATACAAATGTTACCCTGTGTCTTCTTCTCTTTTTCCCTTTTTATAGTTTTAAATGGGATTTTACAACCAGCCGTATCTGTGGCTTATATTGATTTGAAATTAGTTTTCCTGAGCTATTAGAAGGGAACATGATTCACAGCCACTTTTCAAACTTTGAGCTCTCCCTTCTGCTTTCTTATAGTGTTAAAAATATATGCATGTAGATCAAGATGGCAGAGTGAGAAACTTCAGGGTTCCACCCCCAACAGAAGATCTGAACAACCAGCAAGAATGTGATAAAGATACAATGACAATTAAATGCAATACATGATCCTGATTGGGATCCAACAACAGAGGAGGAAAGGCTCAAAAGGACATTACTGGGATACATGAAAAAATTGGAAAATAAACTGTTTTATATCAATGTTAAATCTCTTGAACTTGATAACTGCACTTAAAGTGTTTATACAAGTGAATATTCTTTTTCTTAGGAAAGGTATCAGTATTATGTGTTCAAGTACCATGAGGTATACAACTCACACTTGTGTTCAGAAAATGGACTGATAGATAAATACACAGACAGATGGAGAGAAAGAGAAAGAAGGGGGGGAGAGAGAAAGCAAATGTGGCAAAATGTTAAAAATTGGTGAATCTGAGTATCTTTGGGAGTAGCTGTGTGTTGGAGTTCTCTACATGGGGTTTGCTTTGTTTTTGTAACTGTCCTGTAAGTTTGAAAGTATTTCAAAATAAAAACTTAAAAAAATAAAATAAACAAAAATAGTAAGAAGAATAAGAAAAAAATATATGACTACTGATTTCTGAGATATTCTAACTCTATTTCCATCCCCATGTGCACTTTTATTACTAGATTTTAAAGGAAAAGAAAAAAATTCTTTGGGCATTTAAGCAAAATGAATAAGTGACTTATAAGGGAAAATATTATAATCATATGTTGAAAGTAAAATTTGTGCAAAAGGGAAATAAAGTAACATATTTAAGATACACAAGGAAAGAAAATATGAGCCAAGGATTTTATACCCAGCATATTTTTTTTCAAGTATGAAGGACACAGGGAACATGCAAAGCACTCAGGGAATATTGATCCTGTGAGCCATTTCTGAGGAACTTACAAGCAAATAAGCTTCAGACAAATATAAAGGCTAAAGGGTGGAGCGTAAGACTAGTAGTGAGCATTACAAATATAGACACTTATAAAACTAAAACTGAAGGTTAAAAGAAACAGTAATGACTACATACTCTCCAAATATAATATGATACAACTATTTTTTAATGGGGATAATGGGAAGAACAAATGCAACAAAATATCTTAAGTATTTTGAGTAATCATATTTGTGGTGACAGTATTATTCTGAGCTTTTTAAAAATGTAAACAGCTTTATTTAGAAACAGATAGGTACCTGTTTGCATTATAGAATATAAAACTTGGCTTACCCTCTATAAAAATAACTAATATCCATTTTATTTCATATGTAAAGTGAGATCAAGCAAATGAGTTATTACAAGATTATCTATCATCCCAGTTGTTAGAACCAAATTTCTTGGTGTGAAAGAAAGGAGATATAAATGTAAATTAAAAGTTTAAGTGAAACCCTGTGGCCGTGTATTTTAATTGGAGACATCATTATGAAATTATAAAGTATTTTATTTGTATATGTGTGAATGTAGATGCATTTGTGTGTGTGTGTCTTAGCCAACTTTCAGCTTTGTCCCTAAAATGGTCTAGAAACAATGATTAACCAAGTGACAATGAACATCCCTAGCACCCAGTTTGTGGCCTTGAAATATTATTTCCCACTAAAGGAAATTAGGATACTTTTCAGAAATGACTCATTCCAGGTGTGGGGCAGAAAATATGCAAGAGGAGTGGGAGAATCTTATACAACATAGCAGCAGGGAAGCTACCCAAAGACTCCTAGGGTCATGTCAGAAGCAGCTACCTTGAAGAGGTTCTCACAGAGCCTGGTGAGAGGCTGAGGGACAGTGTGCACCTCCTAGAGCCAGCCCTTCTGAATAGATGCTCTGTTTCTCAAACGCTGCATTGCAGCAAGTAACAATTGCATTATACAGAGTCAAAAGTTTACTGTTGGAACCCATGCCCTAGCCCAAGGTGCTTTATGGCCATTGCCATAGTCAATGTCCACCCATAAGGAACTGGGAAGCAATCCAACGCACCACGCACTGGATTAATTGGAGAACAGGCATGACCTATGGTCAAAATCCTAGCCCTTAATCATGAGCCAACTCAGAGCTAGAACTCCGTTTTTCTTTCCGGTACAAGCTGACTTCTTTATGGTTCCACCCAGGGAGCACCCAAGGGAACAATCATTTTTATACATACACGCACACACACATACACAATCACACACACATACAATGTTAAAACACGTTTATTCTTTTCCAACCCAACTACTTGTAGGATATGACTATATAATTTATTGTCCAAACTGAAAAATCATTGAGAATGACAGGCAGTGACAATTACTAAGTCAGACAACTGGTATAAACTGGGACTGACCTGGGAAAATCAGAACAAAAGATTATGCTAGCAATGACCCATTCAACCCATTTTAAAGTGCTCCAATTGTCACATAAATCCTTCCAAAATCTTTGTTTCAGCCTCCACACAAAAGGAAAATGTACATAATTACCAAACTCTCAATGGATTCTAAAGGTTATGAACAAGATGATTTTAGGAGGTATATGGACAATCACTGTTATTTTATTAGTTAAAAAATAAACACTTATTAGATAAATGTTTAAATGTGGATTAAATTATGGGTAGCTAGCACATAAAACACATGATTTCAAAAAATATTATTGCCCATAATGAAACTAAAGCAGGTAGTCTTCCAAAACATTAGTTCATTTAAACATGAAAGGGCTAATAATCCTCTACAGGTGGTATCAGTTATGGCACACCCCAAAAATATGGAAGTGGATACCTTCTTTTGAGAATGACTGACATATTCAATACATGCTTCTTTTTTTCCTTCAGGCCATCAGTCACCAAATCTTTATAAACAGTTACTATGAGCCAAGCAATGCGTATCTACTCCCCACTTTATAAAACAAAACCTGAATGGATATAGAAAGTGGTAGAAGGTTTGCGGAAAAGGAATTTTATTTGTCTTGGTCAAGGTTAGCTATAATCTGATAGCTTTATAAGATTTTTAAGAGTTTTCTTATCACACAGTATCTTCAAGCAAAACTAGAATTTGGTTTTCTGTCTGTTAAAATGAAACTATTTTCCTGGATTAATGGTCAGCTCTTACTAAGAGGTTATTAACCATTCGAGTCATCTCCTTAGTAGGCAAAGATTCCTTATCTTAACCAGAATAATCTCATTGCATGATATTGATCTTGTCATTCTTCATTGTTTAAGAGAACAAGTCTTCTCACTTTTGAAGGAAGTAAGCTTTTTTACAAGCATGCTAATTCCTCTCTTTACTTTTAAAATATTTTTGTCTCTGTGGTTAAATAAGAAGCCGAGTATTATTTATAATGACACATGATCCTATTTAACCAAGGGTTCAAACTTCCTGATAACTTTTGACAATTTGCCTTCCAAAAACCAAATCCTAAATAAGATATTTTTTATCTCAAATTTTTGGGGGGATTTTGAAGAGGGCCCCTGGAAAAATCATGAAGGATTTGTTCTTTCACCTTATATAAAGAGAGAAGATAGAAATAGATTTATTTGCTATTTTAAGATGCACTGGGAGATGTTATAAATTAAAAAGATTTTCTAACCATCTGTTGGTTAAGTTAGTATGGGTAAAATATTATTCATATAAATATTTCAGAAATTATATAAAGTCCCTAGAGATTTGTCAATGTCCTCACTATCCACGAGATGCCCTAGCACTTCTCTGCCTAACATTAGATAACAATAGAGAGTTATTGGTCATAATTTTAGTTATTCTTTAAAAGAGTTTAATTAACTCTCATCATATTGTTCACTTTTATACATTAGCAATAAGTTAATGACAGCCATTTTAAGTCTTTCGTCATCCACTCAGATTTTATTATGATGTTTCCCTGAAAACAACTGAAATCAGCTACAGGCCAAGAGTACTTTGTCTTCAAGGAAAAGGACTGTCTCAGAGACCCGTGGAAAATAATATGCTGGGTACTCTGGAGCACAGGCTTCTAATGGCATTTCTTAAATAACTTCGAGACCATACTACTGGACAGAGTCAATATCTCCAGAATTCTAGTGAAGAGGCCAATAGGATCACAAGATTAACACAAGATCCAGTGGAACAAGAATTAATTACCCACACCTGAACAAACTGATAAAGAATGATTACAGGTTTTGTTTGGATTATTGCTGATATTTTAATGTTCTATTTTCTAGGCACAAAGAATCCCTTAGTCTTTTCTCTTAAACTATCTATAATTCATTAAACATTTGTCTTTTTCTCCCTGCCTGATCCCTCCAGAATTTGGAAAATCTTATTGAATATTCTTATATTTATGACAAGATAATCATTTGCATAGGTTCAATAAGAATCTGTCCTCCTTGTTAACAGCACTTAATTGGAAATACTGGTTATATAACCAAGGCTTTGACTGGAATGTCAGATTTGAGAATGATGCTCATTTAATCAGCTCATTTATCAGACTTTTAAGGATCTACATTTGACTTTATGGAATCATTGCTTACAAAATCCTCTTGGAAGAATCATACTGGTACCTGGCTCCAGGGTTCCTAGCCTTACAGGTAAGTAAGAAAGGTTACTTTCTGGTGGGCGTAAGAGTCATACTTAGGGACCTCAAGGTAGAGGAAATCACCCAAATATATGGGTACTGCAGGTGAAACTTGGTATCATGTTCTTGGCTCAGCTTCCTAGCCTCAACAGGCTTTTAAAAGTCCAATCTGAGGTTCCTCATGAAAACTACCAGCAAAGCAAACTCAAAAAGGCCTATATGGTGAATCACCATTCTTGCTGCACCTATGTGAATAAGTACGCCAAATCTAATGAAACCAGCCTCATTTTATGATCAAGAATAATCTTTCTTGGGGTTATCTTTCATCAGAATGAGAGTGACTAGAGAGAGAAATTTTGTGTTTTAATAGAAAACTTTGGCAAATTCCTGTGGGTTATCAGATTCTGCCCCTGTTGATTGTCTGAGCTATTTTGCATCCCTTTGTAAACTGCAGGTAACTGCATGGTTTTTTTTCTTATCTACCTGTAAATTGGATTGGATCCTGTGACCCAGTCAGAAAGCTAACTTAGGATCTTTTGGACATCAGGTCTCAAACCAACGAAAGAGGGACAAGACCCCCAATTCTTTGACCTACCATAATTCGGGGTTCCACTTTTTCACGTGCAGCGTCATACCTTCCTAGGAATACATGGCCTGTAGTGAGCAGGAATAACTGTATCTAGGGTTATGAAACAGCACTTTAAACCACCCCCAATGCTCGTCAGGCCCTCCAGGCTGAAGCTGACAGCTTAGCATCAGTGGTACTGCAAAACAGACAGGCTCTAGATACCCTGACTGTCCATGAACAATGTTACCTTATACTAATAATCCTGGCACAGTGATAAATACCCTAAATATTTTAAAGGACCAGGCTAAGGTGTTACTGTTTCATGATATGTTCAAATATCAATGGACAAACCTATTTCCTGATCAGAATGGACAACATACTGTACTAATCAATATGTATCTGTTCCCCACTTCATAAGATGTTAGACCCCACACCATGTAAAACGGAAACTTAGTCTCAGCCAATGAGAATATTTCCTCACTTGCTCCTGATTTGCCCTGTATTCACGCCCCTTACCCACCCTCTCAGGGGAGTACCTTCCAGTTTGTTTGTTGCCCAATTCATGAATTATAAACTTCTCAAATTCCCATAAATAATATCGTGTCTAATGTTTTATTATGACAATGTCAACATATTCTATTTTGATTGCTCTGACACTGGGCCCTAAGATACTTTTTTCCTTGTACCAAGATATTGCCAAGCATGAAAACACTTCCAAAGTTTCTGAGGGAAAAGCCAGCCTTCACTCTGCCATGGACCCTCTTTACAAAATCAGCCGACGAGAAGAATTAGGAGCCTCAAATCAAGTAAGGGAATCAAAGCATAAACCATAAAATGGGTAAGTCAAATTCTTCCTCCTACTACTTCCTTTCTCATCTTCACTTACTATAGGAAAATGCATCTCTCAGCCACTGATCCAATATTCTTTTTACTTCACCTAATTAGCATTCTGAGTGAGTACCTCTCACAAGGAAAATCATCCTGCAACTTCTGTCGTTCTGATTATGCTGAAGCAGCAGAGGGTTTTCAGTAACCGCCTTTGACAAGCATTATTATATCTGGTAATTACTGTTCTCTTGGGTAGGTTGGAACAAAACAGACTTGCTTATCATCGCCAATCATTCAACCCAAGCTGCTGGGCTTTTGATCTTGAACAACCAACCAACTGGATCTCCAGCCACCTTTGCGGCTTCTGTCGGGGTTTGTTTTCTCTTAAAGGAAAGCAAAATCTACTTATATGACCATCACCAGCTGATTTTTTTCTCATATCTTGATGGGGTGAATATTCCAAATTCCTCTTTATTAAGAGAGCCCCTTTTTAACATCTTGGGCCTGCCACAGATGGTCCTGGCATAAATGCCAAACGAGGATTTACATCTAAAAATTAGAAATTAAGTTCTTTATATATCTCTGTTCCCTATTCTGTAGACTTTATTCCTGGTCCCAAATAAGTTTCCATTGGTATACTTTACAGTGATTATAACAGCAGCTGATATTCAGTGAGACTTTACCAATTGCCTAGCATAATGTAAAGTAGTTAAACTGTAGAAGTATTATCTGATTTTATTCTCATAGAATATCTAGGCTGGTAGTTATTATACTAATAACTATCCCAATCTTAATGATGAACCAGCGATTAGGGACTCAGAAAACTTGCAGCAAATTTCATGTAAGTTTGACTTGAAGCCCTGATAGTTACCCACTTATACTCTATTACCTTCTATGCCAGTATTCTGAGCAAGGCTCAAGTTTCCTGCAGTTCAGGAAGTAAAATGATAACTCTAAATCATGAGAGTCTGTGGGACCACATTTGTCTTTCCCAAACCTCTTCCATACATAGCAGTCCTCCTTTTCTGACCCAGTATTTCAGCTCGGGCCCCCTCATTTGGCAGCCAGGATCACAAGAAATCTAGTAATGCTTGTCAAAGGTGGTTACTGAATAATCTGGGCTGCTTCAGCATTCTTTGATTTTTGCATTGCCATTGAACTTTGCCAGAGTCATGTCTTGTCTGCTCATCTGGATTATAAAACCTCTAAGGACTGTAATAGTGAGAGTCATTGCTATACAACCTTCCTTGGGCATGGCAGCTACCTTACAAATACCTGCTAATTCATTTCCACACTTAATACAGTAACTACAATCTTTGATTGTAGGATTGAAATCAAAGCATGTCAAAAATGCAATCCCTAACTTTTTCCTGCTCTTCATAAGCATTTGAAAGATCTTGACCAAACTCCAAATCAAGTCCCACCCCAGAGCTCTAATTTGGCTGACTCAGTAGTTACTGTCCAATATTGCCTTATATTCTATATTATAGACACAGGGCCAAACACCCACTCCTTTTTACATCTCAAATCATAACATTTTGACAAGCATTAAGAAGAATAACTGATAAAGAATTTATGGGACTTACATCCCCAATGTTTACACTTTGCAACAATAAACACATCTGCTGGTTTACATGTTGTTAATAAATAAAACATTCAAAAAGATCTAAAAGCCTCAAATGAGTTTATTAGTGCTATCGTTTACATGTTTGGTAAACAACACTTTCAGAGGCAAAGGAAAATTAATTTTCTTGAACCACAGGAAGAAAGAAGATCGATGTGAATCACCAAGTCTTGGCTTGACCCCCTCCATGGGTACTTTTGACTGTGTTAGGGTAGGTGACTGCATCATATCCAGGGGTCTTCTTTTCAGCAAAACCTCAATTTTTAAAATTTAGGCTTAAACTTGGGAGTGACCTTTAATGCTTTTCCTTCTCAGAAAACCACGATCTATTGGCCTATGTCCATGTTTCCACCAGGTTCTGTTGCATATAAAACCTTATATCATAAAAACTGGATGACTTGACATTTACTGTTTCCTTCCCAATAGTAAGAAGCTATACAATTATAGAAAGAAAATAGCTTAGCAAATGTATTATTTTTTTTAGTTTTTTTTTTCCTATTAAAATAAGTCCACATAGTGGGACTGCATTAAAGAAGCAATTACAAATCCAAAATTGGATCTTTTCCATAATTATTTGAGGTGATTTGCTCTCCTCTGGGTTCAGCAACAATTTGCTTCTGCCTCCTTAGTCTGCACAGGTGATTGACAACTCACTAATAACTCAGTGCTAACACAGGAGGTTATGTGACTAAAATAAAACCCAAAGTTCTACAGAAGTTCAACTATGCTATTAAATAAATTACCAATATATAGATTGGAGGGGAAATGATATGAAGGAAAAATTTAACAATGTGTAAATCATCCTATAGACAAATGGTAGACATGAGAAAGGCAGGTCTGATGAGTGGTGCAAGGAAATTGAAAAATAGTATGGAACAATGTTTTTCAAAGTGCACACCTCAGAACACTAACCACGCAGAATCAATCTCAAGGGACTATGCGATAAGACTGCTTTCATGGCTATACCACACACCCCCTTAAAGACTCACAATACCCATCAACAAAATCAAGGGTCTGAGAAGTCGTGCATTAAAGAAGCCTGCATAACTTGGTTGAGCTATTTCCTAAACTTATCCAAGAACCCATTTTTTTCTTCCTAACATCTTTTAAAACGTGTTAAACTCATGTAGCTTTGGGGAAATCCTGCAAAAGAAAAGGAAAAAAAAATGGAAAATGTAGCCAAGACGGAATTGAGCCAGAGTTGGCATGCTTTGCTACAGCACATGCCAATAAAGGAAACACACTCAGATTTTCAATGGGGTAAAAGATATTGCTGTAATAATTCCTACAAGGCAAAATAGGCATATTAAAAAGTTTAGCCCATTAAATGAAGTCTTACTGGGTCAGCTTGCCTTCTTCTTCATAAAAGTCAAGTTCCAGAGATCCAGCTGCTTGGGTAAAGATTAATCTTTATCAAACAAATCTATAAATCATCATTGCAACTTAAGTAAATCCAAACTGTCTGGATAGTTAAATTAACAGGAACTATAAAATACTAACTTTTCTTAGATAAACAGCAATACTGCCATCCCTAGGTGGATTTAGGTGGATTTGGGAAGAAAACAGGGTACCTGTATCCCCTCTCGGAACTCCTTTCTCTTTCTCCTAGCCCCTGTCCCAAAGTTTCCAGGCTCTGATGTGCCCTGGTTCCTCTACACAGCAAACTCTACAAGCCCTTTCACGCCACATGTTTTATCCCTCCCAGGGACACTGAACAGCTTGAAAAAAGATATGGTAATGTTTAACACAAATTATTTAGCACAATTAAATCTTCCTGGGGAAGTAGAGGTGTTGATAAGAGATATTTTGCTGGGGAAGAATGTCATGCTACCCTTGGAATCAGTCCAGAGTAGCCACTGGCATCATCTCCTGCCCATCAGGCAGAATCACTAGACCAGCGTTATTGGAATATATTTTGCAGGTAAAATGAACAAGAAGTTACCACCAGCAACAACAAAAAGCTGCCATTTATAGAACAGTTAATGAGTACCAAGTACTGTGCTAAGTGCTTTATATATATTAGCACCCTCATTTCATCCTTGAAACTGCCAATTATATAGTGTTACTATGATATTCATTTTATTGGCGAGATAAATTCAGAGTGTAAACCACTTGGGAAAAAGTCATTGGGCTAGCAGGTAACAGGGCTGGGACTTGAACCCAGGACAGAGAGGCTTAACCACTATGTTGTCTAGACTGTTTGGTTTTGCCCTCTTGGAAC